>KZ062805.1:0-31250 GCA_002091835.1 Anopheles maculatus
TGTCATTAGCATCCACAATGTTCTATCACCGATTCAAAAGTGCCACAATAAAACAAACAACATTTTTCAATCCATAATATCGCTCAAAGAAAAAATATCTGATTTAAAACATAGGAAGATCCCAGGAAAACTCATATCTTTCGACCTAAACCAAGCATTTGACAGAGTTAATCGTACTTATCTTTACAAAACAATGGAACAAATTGGAATTAACAAACATATAATCTCAATACTAAAAACAATAGGAGACAAAGCCACATCCCAAATACTTATCAATGGAAAATTATCCCAACCTATACCAATACAAAAATCCGTACGTCAAGGCGATCCCATATCCATGCTTTTGTTCGTAATATACCTAAATCCCCTAATAGAAGAACTTGAAAAAATATGTTCTGGTGAAAACGATTGCCTTACGGTATATGCCGACGATATTTCAGTAATATCGTCCGCTCCAGATAAACTGCACAGGGTAAAAGAAGCGATACTTAAATTTGGAGAAGAAGCAGGAGCAAAGCTAAATCTAGCAAAATGCAAAGGAATAGACGTTGGCTATACAGCCAATCGTAACAATATTAAAATCTCTTGGATAAATACCACCAAAAACGTGAGAATCCTAGGAGTTAAGTTTCTGAACGACATTAGGCTAATGGGGAAAATAAACTGGGAAGAAGCAACACAAAAACTAAAATACCATGCTTGGAATAACAAAAGCCGTCATCTAAATTCGATCCAGAAGGTTAAAATATGCAACACTTACATTCTTCCCAAGCTCTGGTACATAGCGTCTATATTTCAACCGCTCAACTCTCACATAAGCAAAATTAAGGCAGAAATAGCCAGATTTGTTTGGGACAGAGGAAAGCTTATACTGTCTCGTGCTATATCGAAAGTTTGGTTTGGCATATGTATAGCATTGTGGATGCTACAATACACCCATGTAATGGGCTTTTTTGCGTTAGCTAGACGATCTTTATTAAATCTTGTAGTATATTTATATCTGTTTTAACGAACTGATCATTGTGCTGTACTGAGCATTTTGGCATATTCATATTGCTATGGGTAGAACACTGTATTCGAGAGATAAAATTTTTCATAAATTTGGCGCATAAATCGAGTCGAAGCCGTCGAAGCTCGTTAATGTATTGTGCTATATTGACCTTCAGAGTATCATTCGTTTGCAGCAAATTGACATTGACATGTGACTAATCATAACCCCATATGAAAAAGGCTAGCAGGGTTAATTAACACTGTCTTGCAGGAAGATTATAGGTCATCCCGTAGATTGTAACTGTCCTTCATTCACACATATTGCATGATAAGAAACCTCGAAAGTCTAGTGACGTAGTCTATTTCTGTCCTGATTTCAAGTTGCGAAAATTTTGAGTCTGTTTCCAACAATTTCAAAACCTAATCAGCAAAAGCTACGCGTTCCTGCATTGTACTCATAACCCGTTGTGAATTGTTTGAGTCACTGACGGAAAATTTAGATCGTCCAAATTGCACAGTGCTTTCAGCCGCGCACTAAAGCTTCCTTTGTTGGGATAAAAGGATCGGTTCGCTTAGCATCTCGAATCGCTCTTCTTGGTAGAGTGATGTGTGAGAGCAGTACAGAGTCTAATACAGAGTTGCTGTAATTAGGATTTTTCAACAACAGAGCGTGTTGTGACAATGTAAAGGGACATTATTGTGAAAGAAAATTGTGTATTAGAGGAATATGTCATAGCTAAATAAATTATGTTTTGGTTGTATCGTAAGAGTTAGATTAGTTGATTAGGTAGAGATTAGGAAAGAATATGATTGTAATAACAGGTAACAAAATAGATATTCAATGTTTTATTATGTATCAAGGAAATTGGAAACTATGCTTCCTCAAAAGTTAGCAACAACAGCTTTCACATAACAATCCATATGCCTGTTGTATTGGCTGGCTGCGGTGTGCTTACCCTCGGTCGGAGTGTCATATTCCAGTCCAAAAGCTCAACACGGGTTAATTGCCCTGAAGTGTTGGGAATAACTTGTTTGATCATCTGAGACATATTAGGTTTTATACCACGTGGCCGTATAGATAGTCATTAGTACGTGAAAACGATTTCGATGGAATTCGATACCGGGTCCTGTCGTGTAATATACTAACGCCGCTATCGCTTAGGTATAGCATCACTATTCATGGATGATAATGATGACTATAGAGAAGCATCGAACACGCTCGTTTCCATGCATGAACGTTAGGTGTTGTTTTGAATAAACAGTTCAACCAACTTTCACCATCTGCCTGACTTTAGATTATAAAATAACATAAACCATGTTGTAAGAACAGCAACTTAAAACTATTCGTAACTTTTAAAAATTCAAATTTAAATATATCTCTGAATAAAATTCTCAGCAATATATCAATTGATATATTTTGTTCAATTTTGTGTGACTTATTGTCAGAATTTTGCAATATACACCAAACATTGATGAACCTAGAAAGCCATAGGGGGTAAAAGAAGAGTTGCTTTGGTTGCCATGCTTGAGTACCACGATAACAGAGTATATGAGGACTTCCCATAGTGATCTATGTAGTACTGGGAGCCACTAAGTGCCAAATATCGAAAAGGACACCGCCACCGTAAAAAACATAACATCGGGACGTGACACTCTTTTCACCGATTGTGTGCCACTGTTTCTCTGGAATGTTCAGATCGCTTAAAATGATTTGACGGCTAAATCTAGGATGCTAATCGACAGACTTTCCTTTCCCAAGAAGTGCTAGAGTCTTGTAGATTCTTGTATCTGATTGTATCCGGCCGATACGAAGCGTCCCACAGCGACCGATTGAGTCTCCGTTGTAATGTTATGGCAAAAAACAAGTTAGTGTACGATAAGGAATCTATTTTTTAACAAAAAATCTTCTGAAAACTAAAGCAACCAGTCGTCAATTAATTCCGATATAGGAGCAACATAGGCGGGCGCTAAAGGTCTGGAGCTGACATAGAGCAACAAGTACATTGATTTATGGTTGACATTTGCACGGTTATGGTAAAAAGTTATTAAACAATTTTCATCTATCTCCCTGAACGATTTGACTAATCAATGCATGACTAAAGCCCTATCTCACTGATTCCAACCCAGATTGAAAATAATAGATCAAAGAAATTCTCCAACCCTTCAGCTCTTCAACAACTCTAAACATGGTATGGCGCGAAGACTCCGACCGTAGCCCAGCGTGGTTGTAAATTGCCTCACTCGTGCATATTCCCATCGACGATAAACCCGCCACACAACACCGTCCATAAACTCCGCGGTGGGTTAATCATCGTGGGACCGGGACCGTATTCCTTCCGACACGACTCAACCGGCGTTGCGATGGAATGATGGAATGGGCAGTGAGAGAGGGTTGGGCTTTCGATACGTACCTCTGGCCGGTATTGGATCCCGCTGGGGAACGCCCAGCTCGAGCTCGGTGTAGCGTTCGTACAGTTTGCCGATGGTGGCGGTACATCGCAGCAGCAGCGCTCCACCGGATCCGGACGCACCGCCCCCCATCAGGCCCGAGCCGAAGTGTGAGCTTTGCAGGTGCAGCCGTAATGTGAGACTGCTGGAGATCAGATTGTCCGTGGTGGTTCGTGTTTCTTCGTGCGACGTGTAGACCTGGGGGAGAAAAAAGGGCAATCGACACCGACATCAGCAATCAGGTTTCTATATTTCATAGCTCCGAGGAGGCACGACGGTTTCGGAATCGTTCTAAAATCGTATTGTGGTCTAATAAAACAGATAAAATAGCACACCAACACTACCTGTATCGCCTAAAGGGAGGTTAGAAACCTAATCCAGCTGCGAAAATGGAAATGCGACCCAACGCGTTCCAACAGTCGATACACACGTGCTTTAGTGTACCCCAGAGGACGAGCGCGGAGCTGGTGATGGTGGTGCGTTTTCCGATTTTCGATCCGAAAGGGAAAAAACCCTACGGACGCTAAATAATGGATGAAATCGGTATGAATAATAAAGGTAAACGGGTTTGGTACCGACCGTAGCCAACGACTCATTCCGGATGTGGACAGCACCAATGACATGGAGCCGAGATTTATCGATCCCATTTCAAGCTATTCACGCGCTCGCTCGCGTATGCTGTCGTGGAGTTTGTAAAGCACCATCTTTGATCGATCGAGGCAAAAGGCATCTTCCTTTTAGCATCTTGCCGGTCACTGGTCACGCAACGATCAGTCGTATTACGCAGCAGGAAAAGGGTTACGCGAGAACCCCGGGATGCGTGCGTACTTTTATTGCACACTTCTTTTACGGTCAGGAAACGATGTAGGACGAGAGGATTTAAGTACAATATTGTCGTCTATTGCTAGATGGCTTTGGGTACTAAGCTGCAGCACCCATCACCAACCTCCTGCGTACTCAGGTACGATGTCTGGCGAGGATTGGTGAGGACACCATGAGCGAAGAGAAATATTTATTGCGATTTTATGTTTATCGGTTGTGTTCGATAATGCAAACGCTTAGGAATGGACCGAATCATGCCACCCTCGCCAGCGTTCTCGTTGATGATCGAGCAATATCGAGATGGATAGAACTCGGTCGGAGTCGAAGTGATGTAGTCATAAATGTAGCTTCTTTACGAGTGAGCCACCGGCAACTCAAGGAGATGCCGGAGATGCTGACAAAGAAGCGGGTGCGTCGAGGATTGCCATATGTACCGAGTTTCATTGCTGGCTATTTTTATGCCATCAGTCTTGTTGGGTGTAGGGTCCCATTTAACGATGGCCACCCGACCGGTTGGCACGTTCTGTACAATGCGAACGAAAGGGAACGCATAGCACGGGCTTAACAGTTTGCGAACAGGAACAGGATCCGTATCGGTAAATCATAAACTTGTCGATACGGTTTTTATACAAGTGAAGGTCGTCCTGATGGCGGGCAATGACTTTGAGCCTGTTCAGTAAAGCGACACACACACACGCACACACGTTGTGAGTGGGTGTCGTTAAACTGGAACGAAAGATTAAGAACGTCGTACGGTAAGCGAGGAGGCGTTGGCGCTGGTGTTGGGTTGTTGGTCGCACGTTTTCCTTTCTTGCAGGAAATGAAATGGAAAATCATTCCACCACCACGGCACGCTCACTGTTCGTTGCACATTTTACAGAGCAAAACAAACGGAATGAGCAACAAGAAGAAAAAAACGACACGAGAAAGTAAACATTTATTACGACATGGCTACCGATAAGCAAATAGGGGAAAAGAAGCTGGGAATGGATGGATTAGCCCGAAGGATGATCGCACAAGAATGAGGTGTCGGATAAGCCGTTGTGATGAACCATGAAATGGGATCGAAGAGAGAGGGAGAGAGAGAGAGAGGGTGAGAAGACAGGGTGGGTACATCATTTGCATGCTTGCTAACGATGGCGGAATAAAGAACCAGTGCTTTTAACGTGCTTAAACAAGCGTTACTGTTTGCTTGCCTCGTGTAGCCCAGTGTTCTGCCGAGCAGAAGATTAAACAACTAGGAGACATATTGTTGAAAGTGCAGGAAATAATAAACGTATTCCGAAACAGCTCCAATGAACTTTCTCCTACGTTGCGTACTTTCCGAAACTGCTGCTGCTTGTTCAAGCAACCAAACTGCGACCCAAAAAAAGGGCATATGCACGAGCAAAAACATGAAAGTTGCTGGCGAAACCCTATTCACCGGTCCCATCATCGCTCATCGGCGCTCACAGTGGGCTGAAATCCTGCTTCCGAGATTGAATGCTCCGTTGGTAGTGTAGCGCGTAGGGCTTTGTATCGTGGGACCACTCTTGTGCCAGTGGTGGTCAGTGTAAACGTTGCTTTGTAACGCCACAATTACACGACTTTCAGTTGCAACGTTGTTTTAGTTAGTACGGCGAAATGCCACGGTGCAAAAGTTTTCCCAACCCGTTAATGTATAATCGTGCATCGTGCTCTGTTTCGCTGTATTTTATAACATTGTGATGTTCTTTTTTTCCTGAGCTTTCACTCACGCAGGGAACGCTCGTGTGGGTTGGGATTTTTCGTTGGCCATGAGCGTTGACCACCCGAGCACGCCTTTGTTCGGAACGTAAACAGTGCATCAATTTCAAGCGAGCAACGATGCTTATCTTTTGCGTGGTGTTTGTTTTTAAGTTAGACAATCGATCGAGCTGAATATTATTATCCTACTTCTCAACTTAAGTTAACTCACTTAACTTAACCATAGTTGAAGGAGCTGTCTTAACAGAAAAACCAATAGCATAGAGAACGTATCACACCGACAGGACCAGTCGAGAAAACTGGTCAATATAAAATAATACATTATTAGGCAGGTGTAAAAGAAGATCAATTGATGTTTCATTGAGATGACGGGGAACGTCTGTAACACTTCTGAACAAACAGATCCCGTGAAATTCTTAAAGCCAAAAATATGCGTGCACTCCGCGCTTTACTACACACTCTTATAAGTACGCTTTCTCGGCAAAATGGACCTGTTGTAGGTCCTAATTTGGGCGTCTTTAAATAAGACTTTCTTTAGACTCGACCATTCTTTAATAATCTAATGGGAATAATTCCCTTAGGCGATCACGTCACTGTTAAGCCTGCAGACTGCGGACTGCGATCTTTTCCTATTGAGTTTTTCGGGAGTTTTTGTTAGTGATTCGAGGTGCAGTGCAGTGGTTTGTGCTTCACACCAAGCAGTTTAATTAGTTGTAATTTGGTAGAATTTGACAAATACGATATTCTTTTAGCATAAAAAACCCATATTTTTCTCCTGGATCAGATGGAATATCATCCTGTGTCTTAAAAATATTTAGTGTCATTTTTATATCTTTGCCATCGCCTGTGTACCGGCTATTTGCAATAATCCTGAATCTGTGCAATATTCAAAACAGGTTATGTTTATATCCTTTGTATTACAACCAAGGTATTTTGATAAATTTGTTATAAATTGTACCTTGTAAATTTGTCATCATAATCCTTCATAAATTTGTCATAAAAAATGTCAATTAGATGTTATTTACAGAGATTTACATACAGAAATTACATTCACACAATCTCTTAATAGCTTAATTGAAACTTGATTTGGAATATCGATTTCTGACTTGTGTAGGATCTCTCCACACAAATAAGTTAACGATATAACGTTTGAAGTAATTGTATTGTGCTCCGATACAAATTTAAATGAACAATTAAATCTTAAGCCACAGAAAAAGCGCATGTTCGGACGAATTTTAATTCATTTTTGCCAAATTTCGAGCATGTTCTTGATAAAAAGCAGAGTCTCAAAATAGAAACAGAGTTTGGTTCAATCACATCACCTTGATGAGTGTCAAGTCATAGCATTATTTAACAACGTTTGTAGTACATCTACTCTGTAACAAGTAAGTATTAAACAAGTAATGTTGGTTTTCGTTAAGTTTTGACAATAATTAAAATCAAGCAATTCAAATTAAGTAAATTCCGTTATTTTTTTATTTTCATCTAGAACGATCATGCCGTATTCCTAAATTTCATTATTTGTTGGTTATAAAAGTAGTGGGGAAAAATAAAAAAAAGTTTCGAACCGAGCTAGTAAATTGTTTATAACATTTTTAAAGTTTGCCACAACAAATGGTTCGATGAGTTATACATTGAATTTATTTAAATGTCCGATTTTAAATTTAAACTTAAACTAGACAAGTTTAAGTATCCAAATCTTCAGGTAAATTTTTAACCCCAAACTTGCGACTGTTGAATTATTTAAACATTTACAAAACATATGAAAGATACGTGCTATGAATGAATTTAAAATTCTGAAAAAAACTACCTATAAATGTTTATGGCTTCCCATGCCATCAGGAGCATCAAACGCATTCTGCAGAATAAGTGACGCGTTTCTTAAGTGCTCGTTCTGCACCCACTAACCGAAATGAAATTGATTATGAAGGGCAAGTGCAAGCATTTCTTATGCCACTCGTTTGAAGTGCACTTACGCTGACTTTACCGAGAGAATGGCGCGCAATCAAGGTAACGGCTGCACGGCGTGCCCTCATGTAATTCAATGTGCCGAATGAATTTCCCTCCATTATCACCTTTGCTGTACCACCCGGCTCGAGACTCTGGCACTCATGACCTACACGCCGTACTGATGTTGACGGCAGGTGATAAATTAAAACGGGCAAGCATGCCATGGTGCTGCTGCTACTGCCGCCCGACGTTTGACCCGTACCAGACACTCCCTGCTGGGGTTGCGCATAATTGGAGAGCTAAGGAATGGATTTGAGCTTCTTTCAGTTCGCTCTGGCCGGGAAGACGATCCCGCAAGCACCCTGCGGGATAATATTTGAAGGTGAGGCAGACAGGAATGGCTCCGGTGAAAAATAGCAAATGTCTAGAAGTGAAACTTTTCATGTGCAAGTTAAGTAATTTTTCGCCCACCCAACACCCCCGCCCTGCTTCAGCAACATACACACCCCACGGAGGACGAATTACGATGTCAGTTTTAGTTTTACTTTGCCATCGCTTGGTCGGCTGGAGCAAATATGATGACAGAGCGCATCGCAAACTCACCGTGCATCTGCGAGCCTGGCCGAACGTCAGCGAAAAAGACCTCAGAATAACAGGATTTTCATTTGAGTCACATCCGGCTACCGGCTACCATCCGGGAGAGCGGGAACCATTTTTCACGCTTCCAACATGTGGTGCCAGAAGCTGTCGGACAAAAATCACCTCGCTCTCGGTGGTGGCTTACCTCAGTTTCGCCGGGCACGACACGACATATTTGTGAGTTCTGCTATCACGGAAGCATCCCCCACGTGAGGGTGCCCAGTGTCGGCGTGGCTAGGAGGGTAACAAAAGGGCCAGAAAGTAATTTAATGTAGGACTTTTTTTTTCTCGGTGCCCTGTTGTTGGCTGCTTCTGCGCTACGTTTCCTTCTAAAGATGGTTCTTTTTCGTGCAAAGCGTATAAATTGTTCAACCCGCAACCGTTTACCGCAGATTCAATTTACGGTGGACATATTTTGCCACAATTTCGTTGGCCTCAGCCACCGCCGCCCTTCACAACACGGAGCTCGGTTTGCCCATTGGGCAGCTTGTTGCTGGATGGATGCTTTGCGATGGTGAAAGTTTGACAAAGTTCGTCGAATAGTATTATCGTGCTGGGATGGCCCGAAACGATGGTGAATGGCAAAATTGATGAGCAATGTTTGTATGTGTATGTGAGTGGGCGGTTTTTTTTTGTTGCTACCAGATCACCTGAAATTCCCCACGGGTGGTGTAAAGAGCCAGTGTGCCAGGAGACTTCATAAATGTATGTGACCCGTAATTGATATGGAAAGTTTTGTAGGCTGGTGGTTGGCGTCCCTGGCCATGCACGAGGGCATATGATCGGTGCTTGTCAAGTACCGCAGGGGTAATGATTAAAATTTATGTTCACCTTTTAAACACATTACTGCTGAGTTACGTTTGATGTCAAACTTTCACGCTGTGGCTGCAGCGATTAAAGCGATAGACAAAAGGAAAATTGTACAAAGATATCATTATCTTCTATATTTTTGAACTTATACTTATGGATTTTTTTCATGGACTAGGCAAAACTTAGATTCTATATTATCAAGATGCTATCAATGGATGTTTATGTTTTAATGAATAGTAAAACTAGGAATGAAATATTGTTTTTTCGATAGAATGTTAACTCTTTGCCTGATTTACCATCTGTTTGTATCATTTTTTTGCTGTATGTTATCATTTACACTTGATTTTGGAGAAGAAACTTATCTTTAAGTCGGTTAACCTTAATGTTTTGGAAAAAAATAACAAGACAAGATTAAGTCAAAATACTTTCAACAAGAGCTTTTTAATCACTGCAAGAGCAATTGGTGTCTTTTTCAATCGCGCACTACACAACATAATCCATAGGGTTCAAAAGAAGAAGAAGAAGAAGAAGAAGAAGAAGAGAGACATTGTCTTCCATAGTTCTGGTCGGTTCCAGCTATTCATTTTTTTTGCAATTCATAATTTTTATAATTCCAGTTATTCATTAAATTTGTAATATCATATATGGCGCAGGATTCAAACTTTAAAGTTACGAACAGTTTGATTTAACACCTTTATTCTACCGTTCTATATGAATAAAAAAAACACCTTTATTCTAAGAAAATACATACATATAATTATGAATATGTCAACATCGTCTCGTACACCCTGTACATAAGTGTTGCAATTTGAAGAGCTGCGATCGGAAGTGTTGCTTGTTTATTTAGTTCAATTTTGTAGCTTAAACGTAAAATTCCTTTTGTTCTTTCTTTTTTTTCTTATATATTTCTTGCACTTTTTACATAATAATGAAGCTATTATTCCTATTGATTTAATATTGACTAAAATGTGTAGCTTCCCAAAATGTACATCTTCTTTGAAATGACTTGATTTAACACAGCTGTTGCCGAATCTGACACCATCCAGAAGGAAAATTCACTCTCAATGAAATAGTTTCTTACTCTTACTAACGCCTATTTCACCCCGAAAAACCAACACCTACTGTTGAAACCGAAAGCAAAGCCGTGACCATTCGATTCGATCAACGCTTGGGCTTTCAAACAGGTTCCTACGAACGGCCGAGCAGGACACGTGCAGTTTCGACCGAATTTAGCACGCTTCGCGCATCCTTGAGCAAATCAAGCGAAAAGCATAATTTGAACAGTCGCGCCAAATCTGCAAATTAGCGTGCTCCGTATTCTATTGATTTGCTTGCCGCCATGAGCCCAACCATCGCGAATTTCGAACCGAGGCAAATTTGGCTCAATACCGCCTTTTTATTTCTCCAATCAACCGATCCCGCCAACCAAAGCGAGAAGTTTGCTGAGTGCACACAAACGTACGTACTCCGACGGGTACTGTCCGACGGGAAAACTGGGCGGGAAACTCGACCAGCAGGAAGGAAAAACCACTCACCCGATATAGACTCGAAATGGTGCGTAATTGGCTCAATATTAAAATTTACTCAATGGAATGCAAATTTGTGTCAAGCGTCTTCCGCTGGCGCTAGTTCCACGAACAGAAATTCGGCACGGAAATTCCGAAATCGTTTCGGGACGGTGCCAGACGACAGCTGGAATTCGTTTCGCTGCTGCTCCCAACCATTGCTAAGCTGATCGTTTGGCCGACTGGTTTTCGTTGTTCGCGGTCCCCTATTATTTAGGCTGACTCCAAGCTTCCACTGTGGCCTCCCCTCCTAGCCCCAATGCTGGCCGCACTTGGTAGGTGGAGTCGTGCCGGGAAAGAAAAACAGAATGTGAAATACGCCAGATAAAGGAAACAACAACAGCTAACCCACGCGGTCGGCCAAAAATTGCTAGCGAAGACAGAAACGAAAATGAAGATAGATAAAACGTCTCGAAGAAAAACACTCGCTTCATTATTCTTATTTTATGTTTCTGTTTTCCCTCTTCCCTCCCTTCGTCATCTCCCCTATCGCATTCCTTTCCTTCACACAAGGACCGTAAGGCGGCAAACGTCAACTGGCTTTTCCTTGGTAGAGAAAGACATGCTTCTGGCACATAGCTTTTTCCCTTAGTTCGCTTTCCCTATTTGCACACTTTCGACACGCAGGGCCGCCTCGGCCCGGGATCGAAGGATCCTGCACTCTGGCGCTTTATTCGCAGAATAAATGATTATTGTTGTTGTCGGGCCGGTGTACCGAAACAATGAGAGTGTACGATTTATGCGCATCCTAACTGGAAGGACTGGTGAGACGAGTTAAGGGCGCCGGCACCGGTGTGACTTCAAAGCATCAGCTTCACCCACGGACACGGCCAGCAATAATGGAGGTTCATCGTGTCCCCGGGGTAAAAAATCGGTCGGTCCACTCAAAAACGGTTGACTTTCGCATTTTTTGCACGTATTTTTCCTCCACATATTTTCGTGGGTAACGTGGGTGTAAAAAAAATCATACCTGTCGTGGACACGGTACACAGACACACAGGGATATGATGGCCCCCAATTGTGGAGGTCAAAAAATGAGTCCATCTTCCTTTTTTTCCTTTGAGGCAGTTTTTCCCCCGTTCGTACCGCTTGGCCGCTTGCTGTCAAGTGGGATTTGATTGTTTTGTTTCGCTAAAGTTCAGCGATGTACAGAGCGCGCGTATGCTGTGTTTTTTGCTGTCGCATTCAACCGCCTCTCAGATAGCTTTGGGCAGTGGCAGCATAATTAGACAGAAACAGTGGACTTGATTTAGTAATAAAATGGAGACGCATGGTGCTTCACTGTCCAACGATCCGCACACGGGTCGAACGATGGAATAACACAAACGAAAAAAAAAACAATAACAACAACAATACAAACAGCTTGACTTCATGGCAACCGGTCCGCTGAGAAGTAATCACGAAAACAAATCTGTTCCCTGACCTACAAAAAAGGGAGCACACGGAGGAGTAGTGACAGCGCAGAACAAAAGGCAGAACGATTAGCCACGCGTTGCTTTATTACGACAACAAATTGAGAGCGAAGTGGTGTCATTTTATGGGACAATGATTGCGTTTATATTAGAATTAACGAGTGGTGGAACTTGACGCCGGTGCCGCTGTGAATTGCTAGCGAAGACAGAAACGAAAATGAAGATAGATAAAACGTCTCGAAGAAAAACACTCGCTTCATTATTCTTATTTTATGTTTCTGTTTTCCCTCTCCCCTCCCTTCGTCATACTGCCCTACCACATTCCTCTCCTTCACACAAGAACCGTAAGGCGGCAAACGTCAACTGGCTTTTCCTTGGTAGAGAAAGACATGCTTCTGGCACATAGCTTTTTCCCTTAGTTCGCTTTCCCTATTTGCACACTTTCGACACGCAGGGCCGCCTCGGCCCGGGGTCGAAGGATCCCGCACTCTGGCGCTTTATTCGCAGAATAAATGATTATTGTTGTTGTCGGGCCGGTGTACCGAAACAATGAGAGTGTACGATTTATGCGCATCCTAACTGGAAGGACTGGTGAGACGAGTTAAGGGCGCCGGCACCGGTGTGACTTCAAAGCATCAGCTTCACCCACGGACACGGCCAGCAATAATGGAGGTTCATCGTGTCCCCGGGGTAAAAAATCGGTCGGTCCACTCAAAAACGGTTGACTTTCGCATTTTTTGCACGTATTTTTCCTCCACATATTTTCGTGGGTAACGTGGGTGTAAAAAAAATCATACCTGTCGTGGACACGGTACACAGACACACAGGGATATGATGGCCCCCAATTGTGGAGGTCAAAAAATGAGTCCATCTTCCTTTTTTTCCTTTGAGGCAGTTTTTCCCCCGTTCGTACCGCTTGGCCGCTTGCTGTCAAGTGGGATTTGATTGTTTTGTTTCGCCAAAGTTCAGCGATGTACAGAGCGTGCGTATGCTGTGTTTTTTTTGCTGTCGCATTCAACCGCCTCTCAGATAGCTTTGGGCAGTGGCAGCATAATTAGACAGAAACAGTGGACTTGATTTAGTAATAAAATGGAGACGCATGGTGCTTCACTGTCCAACGATCCGCACACGGGTCGAACGATGGAATAACACAAATGAAAAAAAAAACAACAACAACAACAATACAAACAGCTTGACTTCATGGCAACCGGTCCGCTGAGAAGTAATCACGAAAACAAATCTGTTCCCTGACCTACAAAAAAGGGAGCACACGGAGTAGCAGTGACAGCGCAGAACAAAAGGCAGAACGATTAGCCACGCGTTGCTTTATTACGACAACAAATTGAGAGCGAAGTGGTGTCATTTTATGGGACAATGATTGCGTTTATATTAGAATTAACGAGTGGTGGAACTTGACGCCGGTGCCGCTGTGATGGAGTGTTGCAGTAAGTGAATATTCAAATTTATCTGTGTGCTCGAGTGAGCGGTTAATGGAATTTTTTTTATTGCCATATTTTTACAAGTGTGGTTTGTTTTTTTTTTTTTCGTTTCCAGAAAAAATACTTGACGCTTTAGTATAAAAAAAATTGGGACAATTGGCGAACTAAGATAATGAAGTAATAATTGTTCAAGCATTTCATTTATGCAGTGAAAGATGATTAATGAATCACCTCATGCGCATAAATCAAATTTGGAATGAAGAGAACAATGGTTTGCGAAGAATACAATTTTTCTAATTTAAATGAGATTGGGACATTCAAACAGTTTTTTTAAATGCTAAGAAATAAAATTGTTAAAAAAACAATTCACTTTATGCTCTAATGAACTGTCAGTAAATGTCAAATGTCTAATACCCATCAATGTGTTCCAAATTCTCTCACTTTTCCTGCCATTCAGTATTACTGATCCCACATTTGTATTTCTTTTTTTATCTAAAAAGTTTTTATTAATTGATTATTGCCGATAATCACTGCATATAGTCTTAATCTGACGTTATTACGTTCTCAATACAGAACGGTAACATGTCTCTGTTCTCTCATTCTCTGTACTTGGGTTACGGAAATAAGGCGGTGGGGAATAGTTAGAGTCTGTTCTCTATACTAGCAGCTTGATGTTCCTTCTGTTCTGGCATCATGCGGAACTTTAAACACCTAGAATGCGTAGGCTCTCCAACAAGATAGTGTGTTAGGAGGGAGGCCTAGTAGAACACCTTCAATAACGAAAGGACACCAAGATGTGTAAACGCGGAGTGATCAAAAATTTCCTCCGACATACATCTGAAAGGAGTCGAAAGTGATAATAGAGAAGCATAATAATAGCTAAGAGCCTCATCCATCCTTGGCCTCAGTGCCATCAGACATCTGAAACGTAACAAATCAATTGGCAGCAATGGGTTTCTTGGACGACCTGTTCAACATGAGATTCCCGGTGAGGCTTGCCTAATGAAGAGAATATGCCAACTTTCGAGCCATCCCAGTCCTAAATGCTGCCTTACGTTAAGTCCCTAGTACTCTTCTACTGACATGCGTCCCTTAAGATGTAAATCTGCGACGGTGTGCGAGGCTGAAAACCTAAATGAGGCGCGAGGCCAATAGAACTTCGTGATAAAGCCCGACAAGGAACAGAGCCAGAGTCGGTCGACAGCGTTGAATTCCAGGTTTGTTACCATCTCCAGACAGCGTAGAAAAGTTTTATTACCTCGGTATGATCGTAAGTTCGGACAACAACTACGCATTGTTCAAGGTAATCGTGCCTACTAAGGGTTCCACAAATTCTCGTAACCCAGGAGTCTCCAACAACACACAAAATGAACAATATATTGCACACTGATACGTCCGCAAGTCATCTACTGATCTCAATCCTGAACTATGCGGACGGAGGACACCAATGCATTATCCAGTTTCGAGCGACGGGTGCTAAGGACTATGTTTGGTAGTGTATTCGAGCAGTGGAGAAGGAGAATGAACCAGGAGCTAGCCAAATTACTTGGTAGTGCTGATATTCTGACGGTGGCCAAAGCTAGAAGAATATGATGCTTGGGGCATGTCGAAGATCGGATACAACCGTAAGTATAGAAGTGCAGGACTGGTGACCTAACCATGTTTCATAGACGTGTTCGATAAAGCAGGGTAAGAAGATGAAGATAATGACACCGCTGTTTCACACGCACCGAATATGAAATCCCGTACGGACCGCAGGACTTACTACCCAGATCTGGGTAAAACTAAGCAACTGTAGCTTAGCTTAGCTTACCGATTTTTCTTCCGATGATTGTATCCAATTATTTAATGTTATTCCATTAATTGCAAAACTTCAATGTCCGTGCAGTCCTATATTTTGTCTGCAGAACCATCATCACAATCGTGTCATGTTACCGCATTGTGATGCCGCACAGTCAGTTACAGCCTTTGTAGGCACGCCAATGCGGCGGGTCTCTTCATGAAATCAAATGACAGTGCCGCTGCAACAATTGCATACTATGCCTTCCCAAATGGTGGCAGGCGCAGCAAACCGGGAGGTCTGACACGAAATGAGTCTGTCAAGTTAAATCGACAACCGGCCAAAAGGGAATAAGCGACAATGACACAATATCCCAGCACGTTCGACGCACGCTTTTGTTTATCCACCCGTACCGGTGGCGTGGATGGAATGTTGCATCGTATGCACCGGAAATACAAACTATTGGTTGACTACATCTGCCCGCCACACAACGGGCTTCCCGTCAGGAGCATTGGAGTGAACTGAACCGACGTCCTACCACCATGCCGAGGCCGGCATTTTACGTGTATAAGCGAGTTGTTTCGAGCACAAAAGATTTCTGCGTCTCTCCATTCCCATCACCCAGCCATCTATAACTCGTCCACGGTTCTTTGCGCTTGAAAGGATTGCTCCACCCGGTAGTAGGCAGTTCTTTGCAGGATTTGGTGAAGATGCATGGTGCGGGCATGCTGCGAAGTCCAAACCGACGCTTGTTGCTTCACACAAATCGTATGCAGCGGATGACACACCATTGTTACCGTTCCCTTTTCCCACTCATTTCCATCATTTGTGTGTGTGTGTGGGAATTATGTGGCGAAAGTGCATTAAGTGCATGCGTTTCGTGAAAGGTGGCTACGGTTCGCGAGCTTCGTGTGCCATTCAGCAAAGGTGCGGCGTGAATGTGGAGCTTTTGTTATTGTAGGCCACACTTTGCATTGCATCAGCACCCTGCTGGGAAATGCTGGGTTAATCGACGCCCTTGCTAGCGAAGGAAAATGGAAATGGAAATTGAAGAACTGCGAGAAGCAACTGTTGCTGCTTCTTGCGACACATTATAGAAGGAAGAAAAGGGCATAAGCGCTACATAACTTTGTGTGCGGCACAGTGAGAAGCAATGGTAGAATATTAAGTGCCGTAAGACGTTTTGTACACGACATGACGAGACAAGCGCGATAAGAAAGCGTGCGCACCGGGGGTGTCTCGGTGTACCACGAAGAAGTAGCAGGAGAAAGTTTGCTCATTTGCATCGTGAGTTTCGAAACCATCCGTAACTGTGTGTTTTTTTTTTCTGCTGTGGAAGAGCGACGCTACGACTGACGCCGACTTCCTGGGACGGGCGTGCTTAGCTGGCGTGGGTTTTTGTCTTCTTTCACATAATATGTTGGAAGGGCATGATAAAGCGTTGCAATGAACTCGGAACTAGAAGATGCAGTTGCGGATATCCGCGCGAAGGAAGAAAAGTTGATTTGCTGTTGACAAAACATCCTGTTCTATCACCCCAATAGCTTTGCATAAGCTTGGCATTATAGAACAAGCTGTTAGAGGATAGACAGCAAACAATGGGCATACGAAGATGCGTTTTTGAATAACGCTTCTTCATGGCGTTAGCACGCTATGTGAACCGAAATTGGGCAAGAGTAGACAATTTTTCAAAAACTATCAAGACACAAGCAAGCAGCAAGCAACAGTGAGAAATCCTTTCCAACCAGCCATTTGTCTTTGACTCAACAGAAAATTTGTTTTTCGTTTATGGACGCGTACAGTGCGCTCAATAGTTTATGTGACCGTTTTTTGTTTTTTGCTACTATTATTTTGAACCTTTTTACGATAGCGTTTGTTGGTCGCTGCGGAACGAGAAAAGTTAGCATATTTTAATGTCACTATTTTCCATCTTTTGCCTCCGTGAGGGAAACTTCTAGCTGTGTCCGTTTTTCGTATTTATGGTGCCAGAAACAAACACCATAAAAAGGACCTGAGGGGCGGGAACCCGTAGCAAACACAGGGCCGGCTCCAGAGGATTGCGCGTGCGGGCGCTGGGGTTGACTCTTTTGTAAAGTCCCAGCGAAAGTAAGTGCTTTGGTGTGGGAATGATTGTTTTTAAAGTGCTTGTACAACATTCGCTGAAGGACCTATGCGGTAGCGAATAATAGAGTGAGACCCAGGGAGAAGGAGGGAGGTGGTAGAGTGACAAAAGTATTGTGCAAGAAGGACCATTCAAGAGGCTGACGTGTCAAGAACCGCTGGTGGTGTGAGAATGGGCGCCGCCGGGAACGGCAACGGTTTATGACAAATGGACCCCACAGTCGGGACAACAGTCGTTTCGACCGGATCGAACTCGGAAAATGATGTAACACCAGGAAGAAACCCGTCCCAGAAGGGGTAAAGAAGAAGCAGAGTGTGTTTGTGTGTGTGTGTGTGCAGCCGGGAAATCGGTACAGGAAGGCAACGCTAACAACATAAAACTTTGTCCAACAACGGCCTGGTAGGGCATGTGGATTGAAATGTTGTGGCTTAAGCTGGCGTACAAAAGGGACCGGAATCGGTGGACAAAGGCCTCACAAGTACGCTGAAAAGGCAGGAGCGGAATCGAGACAGGTTACGACCTCGGCGCGGCTGATGATTTATGGAAAATTTCAAACCCGACGGACAGCTTTCAGCAGCTTACGGTGTTCGACTTTTTCCGCTTCAACCCATCTCGGTAAATGTGGCACTGCTAGCCGAGACTGGTGAGCTCGGCTGACTTACTGACGAACTGGCTGACTGATGGATGGCTGGATGGATGGATGTTGGAAGTTCTAGTTTACTGGAACTCTCTTGCTTGCTGCCCAAAACTTTCTGCCCGAAAAAGCACCGTACGAACTAATGATTTGTAAAACGAAGCAATCTAAAAGCAGCCAAAACAACGCTCCCAAGGATGATGTCCCAAGCGTCGGGTAAGACAGTAAACAGTTCGTGTTTGCCCAGTACGTTTCCGTTCGTTAACTAGTTTACATTTGTTCGTTCGGCGTCATAATCAGGCACACGGGCAGCAGTATGATTAAATTTGATTACATTTAAAAGTCCGGTCAGAAACTAGACACTGACATTATTCACAGTGAGCACAGAATACTTGCCAGATCAAAATTGACTCAGTTTTTGCTTGTTTGAATCAAAATATTCTTTGTTTCAAAACCATGCTCGAGCCATAATCTGCCACATAGTAGATGAATGGAAATATTACGCTGATCGTCTAACATAGCTAATCGCAACGATTACAACTTAAATTTGCGTCATTAATTCAACAAGCAATGTTTGACGAAGAGCTTCTACCAGATTAAATATGAAAAAAGACACTAATCTCGACAAATTGCCATCCGCTACATGATAATAAGATTAAATGGAGTGTCAGGAAATGGACAGCATGAAGTTTTGTTGATAACGCGTAAATAGCACTAAGATACTTATACTATTCAATAGTACCACTTGATCGTATTAGAAGATATATGTACCATGGCCTTCGGCTACTTCCGTCTGACTCAAGCATTGGGCTCCATACAAAAAAAAGAAACAGCGATTTGTTTTCACCCGTCTTATCAAAATTCATTGTTTCTCGTGAACGTTATTTATAATTATGTTAAATGTGGATGAAGCAACTATTTGATGTATGTGAAAGTGCAAGCTTATCAAAATGTAAATCCCAGTAAAATTTCGAGATACGGCAATGAATTAGTAGGTTTTCAAAATTCCTTAAATTCCTTTTCTTGCAAATATTTTTTTTCCTATGTTGGACTGATCTTATTTTCGCGTGTACACTAATTATAATATACAAAATAGGTCCTTTTTGTTTTCCCATGTTTTAAGTAGAGCCGCTGGGATGATGTTATGCATGGAGATTAAGCTTTGTAGGTAACCGACAACCCCAAAGACTTTATTCGATGGAACTGAAGATAACTTTATGTATGATGATAGTGATGATGAGTACAACATCAAAAAGCAGCGGTCATTTCTTATCATCAGATTTAAGTCAAAAGAGTTCCAATAGAGTTCCTATACAGAGAGAAACTTATGCAAAAAATTTAAGCTTTTATAGTCATGTTAATTGATATTAAGTAATATTATTAGTCTTAAATATTGTGTCCTTAAGCCAATATTTCGTTAAAACTGAAAGGATTCTGTTACTTCATACATTTTTTTTATTTCGGTTCAATGTTTGACTCATTCAGTTGGACGCAAAAACAAAATCTCTTTAACTTTTGATTCCTTCAAAATAGCCTTCTTTATATTTCGTAAGGACCTACCACGCCATATAGCTTACCGAGACTCCTTAAAACAATACAAATCACGAAACCAAAGACAAATGGGGTACCACTGACACAATTTGTCAACATTTATCTTCGCGTCCATCTTCGCGCCGTACGATGACAGCATAAAAATTAGTCAAATATGAGATTTCTATCATGCGCTGCTGCCCGCTTTGTTGACGGCACCGGAGACCTACTTTTGTTCGCCCAGCACATATTGTGTGCCAGTGCACATCGGCAAACGTGTCCGCCAGCCAGTACGGCCAAGTGGCAATATGGCTTTGTCAAAGCTCTAATTGACATGGCGTACGTTTTGCTGGGAAAGCTGAGCTCCGGGTTGGCATGCAGGGTGGAACACCGAAGCACCAACTGCCAGTAATCCACGGGTCGCAAAAGTGTGCACCAGACGCTAGACGTAATAAAAACACAACACATCTAAACCGGCAACACGGCCACGAAAGACACGTGTCTCGATTGGTCCTGTCAGGGTTGGCAAATTGAATCTGTCACACATGACAGGCAACGTGTTAATCGTCTCGAGATCAAACCTTTGCTAGCTGGAAGCGGTAGCGAAGGACGAGATGGGGCGAAAAAAAAAGCTTCAAGGGTTAGAGGTCAAATATCATTGTGCTTTAGCGAAGTGAGAAAGAG
This sequence comes from Anopheles maculatus, assembly GCA_002091835.1. Classification (NCBI taxonomy): domain Eukaryota; kingdom Metazoa; phylum Arthropoda; class Insecta; order Diptera; family Culicidae; genus Anopheles; species Anopheles maculatus. The sequence goes on from KZ062805.1 coordinate 20,551, forward strand.
CGATCATACAAGGAACATTGTTCCGTGTGCCACGAATTGCGCAACTGATGATGTATCGATTTTTCTTGAACAATCATCACTAGTGTTAAAAGATGGTAACACAAGCAAGAGAATTTAAAAAATGATAAACATGATGAAACGGTGGATAATATGAGTGCCTTAAAGGAATCTTGCATTGTACATGTATTTGGATTCTAGTTACTTACAAGTACAATCCACTCCGCGAATGATTTTGGACGAGTAAAATCTCCAAAGTGATAAATGAACATGAACATTACTGTGCCTCGTGGCCGGACGATTTTTTCTACCCCTACTCACCAGCATCGGGAGACCGCCGTGCCTTGGGTCTTTTTCTCATTTGTTGTACAAAAGAAAATTCAGAAAAAAAGCATAGCTTACAATGTCTGGTAAAAGAGCCTAGCTCAACGATTTTCGGAAACACAAACCACACCAGCACCAGGGAAGTATTGCAAAAGCGAGCAACACAAAAACGCATACCACACCAAAGCAAAACCCTTTCGGAGTGGTGAATTTCATTCAAAGAAATGGAGAAAGACCGGCAAACGGAAAACTTTTATAATTGCTAATTTATAGTGTAACATAAAGCCTCGACACCGTTCGCGGCCTGACTTAATGGGCATCAGCTACCCGGCTGGCGTAGACAATTTCGCTTCTTCCATTCCGGTTTCCGCACCGGACGACAGTTTCCCGCACAGTTTTGGGTTTGCACTGGATGCTTCCGGTGCTTCCGAGGAAGTCCACTGCTGTGATGATGACTGTTCATTGTGCCGTTCGGTTGCGGTATTCGACTACGGATTATTACTATGTTGTAACACCACAAGCAAGTTCTACTGCTAGGGATAGTTTCCTTCTTCTTAATTTCTATGAAAATTATTTCTTGAAAGGAAGAAAATTGAGCTATTACTGCTCACCAAGAGATCTTCGTCTCAAGGATTGGCAGAAGTTAATTTACTTGCATAACTTTGATTAACATTTTTATGCAATCCCCAATTGTTAAGGAATCCCAAAAAAATATCTCTCTGTAAAAAAACTTAACTTTGAAGTACATTAAATAATAATTTTCAACACTTAACATCCCGTATCCGTTGTAGTGGTTGAACCATGCTATACCTGCAGACCATTATCCGAGGGATTAACTTACTGTTTTGCTGCGAATTTCAAGACATTTTCATCCATCCCTTTTTTACCGTCGGCGTATGCGGACCTTCGTCCATTCTTTGAAAATGTGGCTCTGCCCATGGGAACGGTGAAGTATTATAGTTGAGCAGCAGCAGTAGCAGCAGCAGCCCAAAATGCGGAAACGAGCTTTATCTTTAAAATGAAGTAATTTGATCATTGCTCCAAAACCTGTTTCCTTTTTCGGGTGGAAAGCGGAAGCTAAATTGTGCCTTGCTTTCCAGTTGCCTTTTGTTGGCTTACCTGTGGGATTGTGTGTTGGGAAGCGTATTTGAGTTGGTACCATAATTGGATTTAAGTCTACTTGTTCATCCGCATGGTTTACACGAGCCATGGGCTAGGGCGGTGTACCGTTTCCGAGGACCATGAAATCGGTTAAATGAAATAATGTGGACAATAAAGCACGTACGACTGGCTGTACATTTGCTTTTCACCGCAATCACTCAAAGCCGGCCGGGCAGAAACGAGCAGCCGGAACACTTTTTAAAAATCCTTTTAGTTACATCATCAAACTAAACATTGATTACACTGGAAGAGAAATAAATCATGTTAAAGAATTCTTTCGTAGGAACAAGGTAGAATTAATTTTTTTTTCAATTAGTACGCTTAAATTCACGCTTTACGCTTTAATTACACAATTCAGTACGCTTAAATTAAAGTCAACTAAACAGTTTTATTATAAAAAAAAACTAAATACCTGTTACAGTAATTCTCTTCGTTGGAAGGCCATTACTGGTCAAAAGGCTTTTATTTTCTTTCACATCCATTAGGAAGCCTTTCTATATTCCAATGTTGTGCACTGATTCGAGACTGCGTATTGGAAGCAGAAATAAAATTTTAAATTAACAATTATTGGAAATAGTAGGCATTAAACGAAACGGATTAGAAACGTTCTATGGAAAGCTAAGTTAAAGCTTTTGTCATGACAAATGTAGGCCTAATAGTGGCATCATTTGTGAATGTGAAAGAGCCGGTTTCGAGCCAACACCCAAGACCTATTGAGATTCTAGTATTTAAATACATGGGCGAGCTCTAGTAATTAAACATTAAACGCAATAGGAGCACCACATTCCGGATGGTGATCAGGCGACCGTTTACTCTTGGTACAATATAGCTTAAAACAAAAAACATTGAGCATTTCAAGAACTATCCTCTAAAATCTCCGATCAAAGTTAATGATTCTTCCATTAAGTACTCACAAATTCTTTTCAAAGCTTTGAAACTAAGACGATCTTGAAAGTGTTTCACCGAATCTAGATCAAAGTCCACAATTCTAAGCAAGCAGACGCTGTTTGGACTTGAATTGCTATGAATGCTATTTTCAAGTGTTGTGTATAAAATCACTGCTAAACCATAGCAAGTTTCACTTAACACTAACTGTCAGCAAAATACATTTGTACGAAAAAATACGTTAAATTGTTGCTAAAGATGTTTTTTTTAGTAGCGCAACTAAAGTTTCTGGTTGGTTTATATTTCATCGCTGTCAAACTTTGCTGTCATTCGGTTGTCATTGAGTTGTCATATGACAAAATTAATTTAAAATGTTTCAATTTGTGTCATTAATGTTTTGAGTGTTATTAACATATTTCTATTGGTAATAAAAAATTGTACTGCTGGGGCGGTCCGGTGGTGTATCCGATAGCGACGCCGGTCTTCACACGGCAGGAGCTGGGTTCGAATCCCGGCGGACCGCCTCCCCGTACGCAGGACTGACTATTCTGCTACGGTTAAAAAACAAATCAAAAGCAATACGGCCAGGCCGTTCTAATTGAATTAAAAAAAAAAAAAATAAAAAAATAAAAATTGTACAGAATTGTTGTAGTTCATTCTGACACTCGACAATACGCAATCTAGCCGTCATATTGGAAAATAAATAAGCCGACACTTGAATTAAAAATTGACATTTCTTAACAGCCAGTGCATTTTTTGCAGTAAAATTGACATTTTTCACACGCGAAATTTAAAGCAATTCTGATTATTTTCCAACGATTTTCCTAAATTATTTTATAAGCGTACTGTCAACTCTCTCCTTTTATAGCTTTTCGTCGACAAAGTCTAAATTATCGTTTCAGTTTTGCATCGCTTTCTAAAGCCTTGTGTCGTTTGTTTGCTTTTCCTTACAAAATGTTTCGAAGAATTTGTTTTATACAAAACATGTTTTCGGTTTTTGCTCTACATATCCGGTAGGAAGTTTGTTTGAAAAGACGGTTTATGGAGAAAAGCTAGACCAGTTGGTTTTGCTTGTGTGTATCTTTATTTTCCATATCAGCGAACCCACACAGAAGGGTTAGGGACAAAAACCTGCGAAAGCAAACTCCACTTCCGATAAGTGAACTTTCTAGCCGCAAACACATTTGTCACAAGCTTCCTTCCAAACGGAACCTCCAATTCAGCAAATCCGGCAGCCACCGAGGCGAGCCTAGTTGTTGTTTGGTAAAAACGCGCGTCTCTCTTGCGTCGATCCCGTGCGTCGTCTCAAACCAACGGACGTCCTCGTTGCCGAAACGCTCGTCCGAATCCATACGCAAGTGACAACCGAAAAAAGTTTATTGGGTGAGCAAAAGTTTTCCGCTTCCAATCCGGAAGTCGGACGAACAACATCCGATCGTTCATCTTCTACCCACTATCCGAACCATGCGCTCGCAGTACTCGGAGCAAGGGCAGTAGAAATAAACAAAACCTACAACTACCGCAAATGTGAACGAACATCTGTCAAACAAGTTGGCCACTTTTCTCATGGTGATGATGGAGACTGTGGGGATAAATATTTTTGCTACTTTCGGCCCGGGGTTTTCAAACCACTCGGAAACTTGGTTGGCAAGAATGTTCAACCTACGTGCCCGCACACAAAAACCAGCCGGCGTGTATGCATCATTCTAAGCCTTCACGGGTGCACAGGCCTAATGATTAATCGTAGACCATCGTTCAGCGGTGGACCGGGTCCGTCGTAAGGTCCCGGTTTCGCAAGATAATCCACGGTAAATAATGAACTTCCGGCTCTAGTGCGCAGCGTCGGGGTTCAAGGTTTTCGCTCAGACTTAGCAAACTAACCAACGCAACCGTTCCAGAAAGCCAAAACTTATTGAACATGCTGTGATGCGTACAATCGTCACCAGGCGGTCCACTGTCAAGCCACAGCAATGGCTAAAATAGTGTTTTTCAAACACCCCAAACCCAAGCTCGACATTCAAAATCTCGTTTCCACCAAACTACAACCTGTCGAACGCAAATGAAGCGACATCCGATGCCCATTTGCCCGATGGAAAGAAAACAGTTTCTGGATGAGTTCGAACCAGAAGCTTCTAGGCAAAAGTTGCGCCATTTGTTACAAGCACAAAAGCACATTTGTGTGTGAGCAAAGCGATGATGGATTCCGCTCCCACGGCACCCAGCTAAGGGGGTTAAGTTTTTACACGTGCGAACTTATTTCCGGTGAACTTTTTCCGTCGCCACCTGGCACGCTACGACCACCACGCGACCGACCCGTGTCTGAAGTCGTACGCTGAAGGAAAACCATTTTTCACACTTGTCACAGGGGTGCAGCGCGATGGTAGGTGGTTCCACGGTGTTTTGTCAGGCTGCCGTGGGCTGCGAAAGCTGTCGAAAGCCGTGAGTTCAATTTCGAACTTGGTTGGAGTGTGGGGGGCAAGAAACAACAAGAAAAAAACAAATAAAAACCATGACAAGTACCTTATGTAAATGGATAAATTTGATAAATGCACGTGCAAACGGTGGTGAAGTTTTATTGCTAAGATTTCCGACAGCAGTTTGCATATTTGGATGACAGCTTGACATGAATTGCTTCTGCTTCCTGGAATGGATGCGTCCGCGCACAGTTTGCCGAAAGGATTGAAGTTTGATAAAAAATGGCAAAATATATGTTGTTTCTCGTACGACGAGCAGGTAAGATATATTCTGGAACTGCTTTAATAACTGCTTTTACAACATTCTTTTGAAAGTTACTAGAATGTTGTATTTCGTTGAGTTTGTAGAACATTTTCTCACAAATTAAGGATTAGTTTATATTTTCCATTTGCCATGCGGCGCTTCGTGCAGTTAACTAAAAAGCACTTTTGTTGTTCGCTCTGTTAGAATAGCTTATACTTGGGAATGTGAGCATTTAATTATAACTTACTCTGTCGCAATTTCTTGACATCCTTTCAATATAAGGCAGAAGGTAAAGGATAATTTATTATTTATTAATTACACTATTTAATCATCCGACAAAATATGCTTACACGAAAACACAGAAGAAACAGTAAAATATATGTAGAAAGAGAAAGTAAATACTCCGTTCTATTTTTGGTGGGTCGAGACAGTTTATTGTTGAACGATTGGCGATTAGCAGGAGACTGATTAATTAGGCTTCGACGCTCGTTTTATATCCGCGTGACGACACCCATTCCCGAGTGACCGATCGTTCTCTCTTTTTTTTACATTCGGGTCACTCTAGTGACACTCATCCTACACGGCCTTTCCTGACTTTACAGACGACTCGACTGTGGCCAAGGCTTTAACATATCTGCTGAAGTTGTCGTATTACGCGGGCCTTCTGTCTCGTCGTCTACCTTACGCACCTCATAGCGATCATTAAGCATCGTCTTTGTCACCTCATATGGCCCATAGTATTTAGGTTTGACGATTTGCTCCAGATTAAACCGTGTCACTGGCAACGCAACAAAGTCGCCTACTTTGTATCGTTTCGCATCTCGTCTACGCAGGTTATAATACTTCCTATTCTGCTCTTGTATTTTCACAATATTTTCTCGTGCAATTCTTCGTAAACCGTCACGTTCCTCCATGAAATTACTTTGCATCTCTTCTTCTAGCATCTTAACTAATTCCATTTCATTCTTCTTTTTCATCTTTACGCCTATAAGCACCTCAAATGGTGTCATTCGTATAGCTCTCTGCCAACTACTGTTCATAAGTGTCTGCACCTTATCAACGTGTTTAAACCATTCTTCAGGCTTGTCTAATGATAGTTTCGTTAACATGGGAATAATGGTCTTATGCATAATTTCTACCTGTCCATTTCCTCGCGGAACTCCTGTTACTATTCTATGTAATTCAATTTCATTGTTCTTACAAAACTGTTCAAATAAGCATGATGTGAAAGCAGTTCCCTGATCGCTAATTAACCTATTAGGATACCCAAACGTTTGCGCTATAACATTCAATTTTTTCACTGCTTCTTCTGCATTAGTAGATTTTACCGGAAATAGCCATAAGAATTTAGAAAACGCATCTACCACTGTAAATATGTAGTTATAAGACTTTCTTGTAGACGGCATCGGGCCAAGATGGTCAATGTGAAAAGTATCCAAGGGAACATCTCCCTTCGGAATCGGATACAAGCAACCCTCTCTTTTTCCACGTTTCTTTTCTCCTAATATACACCTCACGCACGATGCGATACACTTTTCTATCTTTCCTTCTAAACCAGGTATGAAATATTCAGCGTCAATTCGTTCTTTCGTCTTCTTGACTCCGAAGTGTCCCTGCTCATGCGCTTCTTTAATTATTTCTACCTGCATTACTTCTGGCACGAGTAACCGTTTTAAATTCCCGTCACCTTTATATACTATCCCATTTTTTACACAATAATCATCCAACTTACGGTTTTGTCCAGCTCTTTCCAAAATCTTCTGTATCTCGTCATCTTCGCGTTGTGCTGCTGCCACCTTTTTGCTGATCACCGATGAAATCGCCATCACATTCACGCGCGACAACGCATCCACGTGCTTCATTCTGTCCGCTGCACGATGCTCGATCTCGTACTCGAACTCAGCTAACGCCACTATCCAGCGACTGGTTCTCGCATCCGGATTCTTCTTCGCTAACGACTGCTTAAAAGCGATGCAATCCGTGATGATTTTAAATCGCTGTCCCAGCAGGTAACACCGGAACTTTTTCAGGGTCTCCACAACTGCAAGCGCCTCCAGCTCGAACGAGTGGTAATTCTTCTCTGCGTTGGTGGTCAGACGGCTGAAGAAATACGTTGGATGAAACTTTCCGTCGTCTTCTGCGCGTTGCATAAGTATGCCAGCCAGAGCATCCTTGCTAGCATCGGTATGTACTTCCGATTCTAGGCCTGGTTTGAAGATACGCAGTACCGGATGCTCGCACAGGGCCGTCTTCAGGTCTTTGAACGCGCGTTGTACTTCGTCGTTTACATGAAAAACAGCATCCTTCTTTAGCAACTGCGATAATGGACGCGCTCTTTCCGCAAATCGATGGATGAATTTTCGGAAATAGCTGGTCAGTCCATAAAATCGTTGCATCTGCTTCGATGTTTTGGGCATTGGAAAGCATTTTACTTTTTCTACTTTGCACTCAGATGGTTCGATCTTGCCTTCGTAAATGGTGTATCCCAGATACTCCACTCGTCTTTGCAGAAAAGCACACTTCTTCCAATTGAACTTTAGTCCAACCTTCTCTGCAACGTCTAATAAACGCCTCAAAGATTTCAACGCTTCTTTTTCGTCTTTCGAAGGAATGATGATATCGTCCACGAATGTTAATATTGTACCATCATTCACCAACACTTGTAACATACAATTGATGAACCGTCCGAACGCACTTCCACTTATGCACAGCCCGAATGGCGCACGACAAAATTCGTATTGCCCTTCTTGAGTCACAAACGATGTTAAATGCCGACTTTTCTCCGCGATGGGTACGTGAAAATATGAATTCTTGAGGTCCAATGTAGAATACACTCGCGCATCAACTAACTGATCTATCTGATCTTCGACAATAGGCATTGGGTACGAATCGCGCACTATTTTCTTGTTGAGATCTCGGTAGTCCACGCAAACTCTTCGCGTACCATCTTTCTTCGGCACAACCACTACCGCACTTGCGTACGGGCTATTAGACACTCGTATGATTCCGTCACATAACCACTCATCGATTTGCTTCTTAACGATTTCCCGTTCCATCGGTGCTAAGCGTCTCGGACACGCGCGCACTGGTTCGTCGTCACTCACGCGTATTATCAGTTCATTACTTCCCGTGGCGATCTTGATCGGGTTGTAGTTAGCTATCATATCACTCACCTCCTCACGGTACGTTGTGGGCACTTCCAACTCGTTGGTTTTTATCTGAATTTCACACATCCACTTCACTGATTCGTCGTACTCAGGCTTCGTCGTCGTCTTTCCGTTTTCTTCGTCACCTCTTTCCTCGTTGTCTTCGTACCTTGTGTCCAGCCTGTTAATAGCTTACTGCTTAAGAAACCTAGTAAAGCGGCAAGGATGTTTATGAAATTCAGAACACACGAAGTGTTAATGGTTCCAGATTTAGTCTTATGAAGTGATTCTAGTCCAAAAACTATGTATCTAGTCCAGTAGGAGAGGAGAAAGCATGATTCGACCATAATACCTGCATCTAAAGCATTGTTTACACTAAAATTTTAAACGAAACAAATGCCATTGCGAAAAACCTATATACAAAAACATATTTACAAGTACTTAAAATTTAATAGCAATTTTTCATCTTTTAACAGTATGGTTCCCAAAATTGTTATAAAATATAGAACCGCAGTCTAAGAAGTCAGTCTCATTGTCTTAGAAGTCGGTCTCGTTCGTACAGCAATTGTTGCTGGACGTCCGTTGCTCAACAATATATTAAGTGTACAATCAAGTGTTGTTGGCAAAAAATCCGAAAACTAACAGTTCAGTCACCAAGATGTGAACATCACTTTTAAAAAGTGTATATGTGATAAATGAATTAAATGACGTCTGTAATAACTTCTACATGGTTACATGCCAACCTCTTAATTCTCTAATAGACATATCGTCATCGTTGTTGTGGAGACTAAACTATAACAGTGAATTCTGTTAAGGAACTTGGCTTTAACTAATTATTATCTATTTATGTCTGGTTCTACCAATTGTACGACCTCGAGGAAGTGAGAAAAAGTTTAGATTTATCAGTAAAGTTTCCAATCCATGTAGAACAGATCTGACTAGAACATTTGCCACACATCTCAGAAAACCTGTATGCCTAAAACGTGGAAACTTTGGGGAACATTTTCTATAAGTCAATCAGTCAAAGCCTTTGGACGTTAAAAATGGGAAACCGAAAATAATGGTTGCACCACGGAAGAGAATCTGCAAACAAATATTAATTTCCAAAGGGGAACAAAACAAAGTTATCTAAAATTTTTCTTATCTGGGGTCCGTATACAGCACCGAAAACAATATATAGTAAAATGCAGAAGAAGTTTCAATGACGTGTTGTTTAAGCTGTACGGTTGTTCTTGACAATAATTTGATGTCGGACATGATACTGAAAAACTGTCTGGTTTCATTTTAAATGTATAAGCACATTGCTGATTTCCATTTGCTGTGTTTGAGTGCTTATTATAAAGGAAAAGAATCGAACTTAATGCAAAATGATCTGAAGTTATTGATTGATTGAGTTGATAGCATGGCTAAATATAGTGATCATTCTACAGCTGGCTCCCTAACACTCTATGTTTAAATTGATCAGCAACCATTGAAACACCTGCCATATTTGTCTCTGTTCTTTTCTGATAATGACAAAGCAGATTTTATTGTTAGCAATCCTAGGCACACTGTTTAGTGTTTTATATCACCTACCCAGCAAACCGAGCTTAATTGTACTTAACAATCGCCTCAGGTTTATTACGCACAGTGTCAAATAAAAAGACAGCTGACAGTGTTTTTTACAACATTAAGATTTCTGAATACCAAAACTTCTCGATGCGATGTAATCTGCTTTCAATACGATTGCAATGCGAGAGTTATAAAAAACCGCTACGCGACGTGCTAAAGCGACGCAGATCATATTCATAGCAGGTTTTTAAAAGTTTGGTCGAAAAAACAACAAAAAATTTCTCCTTTAATGCGATTCCTCTTTTCGCTCGTCGGTTAGACTGCCCGCTTAACCACACGTTTAAAACCCACTCCTTCCTAACCAGCGAAGAATCGTAAAATTTTAAAAGTGCTCATAAAATCGTCGTTTAAGTGGGTACCATGCACCACACTAGGTGGAAAATGCCCGTGCCGGTCCCCGGCGTCACGTTACGCTGAGCGTGAGCTGTGAAGTTTTTTAGTGTCAAAATATGGTTCCAGTTTTCGTGCCCTGCTTCCGTCGGTTCCACCAAACAACGACGCTTGTGCGTAACAAGTGACTCGTAAACCGTATCTGCCTCCTCCAAGCCGTTCCTTCTCCCCACCCCAAAAGGCACCCACCACAGCCATGATCACTGACACCCGGACTTGCGCTTAAACGATATCATAAACGCTTTGGCCCCGAAACTCGATCCATCCTTGAGCTGGGGGCCGCCGAATTCGGTTTTACACAAACTGCTTGAAGTAAAATGCTCCTTCGCTCGGTGGCAGCAAACGGCGTTATCAGCGTAATGACTTCACATTTTTCAGCCAGTTTTATCCTATTTGCCGGCAAAGTAAACATCGCACCTTTTGCGGTCGTCAATAGGATGGAAAAGCGGGTGGCTCACACTTTTTTTT
>KZ062805.1:31872-64510 GCA_002091835.1 Anopheles maculatus
GCGACGCAGATCATATTCATAGCAGGTTTTTAAAAGTTTGGTCGAAAAAACAACAAAAAATTTCTCCTTTAATGCGATTCCTCTTTTCGCTCGTCGGTTAGACTGCCCGCTTAACCACACGTTTAAAACCCACTCCTTCCTAACCAGCGAAGAATCGTAAAATTTTAAAAGTGCTCATAAAATCGTCGTTTAAGTGGGTACCATGCACCACACTAGGTGGAAAATGCCCGTGCCGGTCCCCGGCGTCACGTAACGCTGAGCGTGAGCTGTGAAGTTTTTTAGTGTCAAAATATGGTTCCAGTTTTCGTGCCCTGCTTCCGTCGGTTCCACCAAACAACGACGCTTGTGCGTAACAAGTGACTCGTAAACCGTATCTGCCTCCTCCAAGCCGTTCCTTCTCCCCACCCCAAAAGGCACCCACCACAGCCATGATCACTGACACCCGGACTTGCGCTTAAACGATATCATAAACGCTTTGGCCCCGAAACTCGATCCATCCTTGAGCTGGGGGCCGCCGAATTCGGTTTTACACAAACTGCTTGAAGTAAAATGCTCCTTCGCTCGGTGGCAGCAAACGGCGTTATCAGCGTAATGACTTCACATTTTTCAGCCAGTTTTATCCTATTTGCCGGCAAAGTAAACATCGCACCTTTTGCGGTCGTCAATAGGATGGAAAAGCGGGTGGCTCACACTTTTTTTTTCCGTGACGCTTTAGCCCGATCGTTACCCCGCTGTTGCTCGCCGATTCTCATTCGCGGCGGATTAACGCGGAGTACTACCGGCTGGCACACCGATGAAGACGAATCGACGGCGCGAGACAATCGCATCCGGGTGTATCGCTTGCTTTGCAGACCCTTGGGTAACTGCCACCGTCGGATATTCGCGCTCATAAATAATATTTAATTAGCGTAATTAAAACGACTGAGTAAACGGTGCGCCATCGCGAGCACAATCACAAGGATCCGGATTCCTTTGCCCGAGGCACTCGAACAGGACGAACATCTTCGGTCGAGGAAGTACAGTAAAGTAAAGCAACACACAACAGCAACAACAACAAAAAAACACGCCCACAACCCCGTTGGCATAGATACTCCGGCACGATTGTACACGGTGGTGCCACACCACTTTGCTATCGTCAATGGCGAATCACTTCACTTTCATTTGGCGATAAATGGTCGGATCGTGCTGTGTTTTGTTTTCTTCACAGAATCAGCCCCGAAGCAGTCTTTACCGTGCCCGTACCGTGTTGCCGGTTCATTAGCCAGTTTTGTAGCCAGTTCTATAGACGTGGACGACTGGCGAGCAAGCAAACGTCGAATCGCTGTTGAGCCATTTCCATTTTTAATGATCCATCAGTGAACAAGCTGGTGCGCTGGTTCTTACAAAATCCTCGGCAGATGAATGGTTCTTCTCGTGGGGAATAGGGATAAATATTCGCACTCTTATGGAAAGCGATGGAGATTTTCGAGCGCATTTGAACGATTTGAATAAATTTTATTAATGTTGTTCTAAACGTTCTGTACAACTGGTTTGGTAGAGAGTTTTAATCGTAAATGAAAACATTAACCTTCAATTTGTCGATCACAGTGATGTCCGAGATCAAATCGTGTGAATGACAATCCAAAAACTTAATTTAAATTATCCTCAGGTTGAAGAAATATCTGAGTAATTTAGATTGAGTAATTGTTGTATTCTTTTTGTGAGGTTTTTTAACGTTCATCACTATTTAAGTCGTATTGTTATTCGTTATCTATTTTTATCTAGATCTATCTACATTTTCTAAAGCATATAATTCAAATGCTCACATACTGTGTTTTGCTTTTTCATCATAATATTCCATCATGGCATTCTATCAGTAAGTCCTGATGTCCACAATACAGACATACAGGCGCTGACTCTTTTCTCAATCGATGTCTGTGGGTCAAACGTGTGTACCATATTCTCAGTTTCTTGTTATAATTCTCTGAATGTAGTGGTTCGGAGGAACGGTTCAAGATGCCTCTGTCTGTTTGAAGACACAAGAAAGTCAACTTCTTGAGATGACCCAAAGGTGATGCATTTCAAGTGTTTTGCCAATAGTACTTCTGTAAACCAGAGCAATGCATGAAAGGAGAAGGCTATTTAAGCATGCGAAGATTATTCATGATTCATTTACGGTGACAAAGGGATTGCTAAATTTGTTGCACATTTTGTTTTAAGAATAGTTTGTTATCTAATGTTCAAGGGACAAGTAATGTGATTTGTTGGAAATGTGAAATATTTAAGTTTTGGTGGTGGATAAATTGTGCGTATTATACAACATCTTTTATGAACTTTAAATGAGGCTAGGAGAAGGGATTAAACACTAAAATGGAAAAGTGCTGGTGATAAGATTACTCCTTGGGGCACTACTTCTTGGAAAGTTTTGGCAAGGGAAGCACAATCTTCATTCAAAACTTGGAAAAAGATCAGTTTCCATTGCTGAAGGGTGTAATTTGACACCCTACACAATTCGCTGGTATCATCGCAGCCACTGTCATTTTGTTACGGAAAACTTAGTAGTAAACTGAGTCTATTCGGTTGAAAAAATTGATTGGTGAGACGACTTTTTTTATTCATTCAGAACGGGCAGCCCGTATTGTTTGGCATGACGACTCTGTGATGAAGCAATCCAACTCGTAGATTGTTTTGTTTTGTAGTGTAAAAGCTGCACTTTACCTAATAACCAGAAACAACCCTTAAAAAACTGGTTAAAAGAAGTTTTAGCTCAAGTGAGTTACCGTTCAACTATCAAATACAATTGTTAATGGAGACGCCTGGTAGCGAGAAAGATTTTAATGGAGACGCCTGGTACTTTAGACACTGAAGTCCATCACTCTTGTTCTCTGCAATAAGGAAAATCAATAATTATTTTTACTTAAATTCTTGGAACATAAGAGCAACTTTTACAATAATCTTATATATTACACTAAACTTAATTTTATTTTAGCATATTGTAACCTACAAAAGCTCCGTTCATTGATATAAATAAAATATTTTGTACATAATCGCACATTTGAAATCATTCTCTTTTGTTGAAGCTAGCACGAACTCGTTAAGCCGTACAATGGAATTATCCATTATTCTGCTCGTCCTCCAGACATCCCCTCAACTCCGTACAATGCATTCGCCTTCCTGCTGCCAATCACGGTGACCTGTTTGATTGGAGGATGATTTAATTAAACCTCGCCAAACTTATCCAACCGGAACGATAAGTCAACAGGCCGTTTCAATTAGTGTGAGGGAAACGGCTAATCATCTTCTGTAATTTCCGCCTCTTGTGCGATGCCGAATCTTATCCGCCGTTCAATTTACGTGTTAATCAGCTGATAAATGTATCAAGCCGTGGAACCGCAAAACGATAGCCTTTGTCTGTGGCAGTTCACTTTCATGTTCTCTGCCGGCGAACACCATTAATGCCGTACACTGCGCACGTGAAATGTTTTCACTGATTGATGTTTATTCAAAGCCATGGCAGACGCATACAGATACACAAACACATTCACACACGCGAACGAGGAAGTACCAGGAGAGGACGCTCAGTTAGTTTGCGAGTAACGTAAACTTTCACCGATACCGTCACCACCGGCAAGGACAAACGCCGGGGATCATCGTACTGGACATTTTCCAAATTCCTCCCGGTCGTACTAATTGAGCGATGAAAGTTGGCTCCGTTGGTGTGTCCCGGCAGAAGTTCCCGGGTCGGAGTAGAGTAGGGTATGCGAGGCCCACCTCCGAGCTTGGCAGGGATTGTTTAATGGATTAATTAATTCCCAAACCATCTATTATTTCCCGCGGGATAAGATAAGGCACTGGACGGACACTGGAGGGTGGGGTTGAAGGTGATGAAAATCTCGTCGAAAGTTCGGTCAGATTGAGAAGCCAGATGGAAACCGGGAAGGCAACGAACGGACAAAACGATAACCATTCACCATGGCTAAATGGCGTTCGGTGAAGGATGAAATGGCATCGTAAGGGCGTTTGAAGGAGTTCGCTTTCTGGGAATTAACGATCATTAGGGTTGAGCAGTTTGTTCGCGAATTAATGCCATGTTTGCTGAATGGTGGGGGTACACCAAGATATGATGGTTTGAAAATAGGATAAAAATAAATTTTCTTTTCTTTCGTTAGCCACGCGCTTTTGATGATTTGCACTAACAGTATTGCAAATGATCAAAAGAGTTGCTATAATTTGAAACAATCGAAAAGGGAGCATTAAAGTGACGTTTCGCACCATATGATGTGCTATTTTAAATAATCTACACGAACCACACGACAACCCAACATCCCGCTAACAGTGTCACGGCCAGTGCGTTCAAATACCGTGTTGTTAAGCGAATGTTTCTAATGCCGAAGCCGGGTGGCTGAATGTAATAACCATCTGATACCAGATAAACATCATCACCCATTCAAACACTTCAACATCGCTGTAAGTGGATTGCATCCCATGAATGGCAAGTGCGTTTGAAGTGCCATTAGCGAGTGCTAGACCAATAGGACCGGTGTTGATTACGATATGAATCACCTGGCGGTTGGTTGTGTGTGAGTGTTTGGTAGACAGAGAGCAAAATCATATTATTGCAAACATTTACATAACATACAGAAGTATGAGGATGAGTGTGTGTTTGTCAAGGGTAAAGTTCATGTTTCGATGGAAAATAGTAACTCTATTACCTGCCATATAAATGCATAGGAACAATATTCAAATAGAACGCAAGTGGAATTGAATATGAGAGTAGTAAGAAATTTAAAATATGCGATAAAAATATTTATTGTTGAGTTTATGCTATCAAAAACTCGTTCATTTTCGTCTCGTCAAGTAATTTACGAACAGGTTAAAACAAATGATACTTGGAAACAAATTGACGTAGCAATATGATACCGGTCCGCAAAACAAGTTGTAATTGAACATTTATTTTATTTTAAAAGCAAACAGTTATAATGTTTTGATCTATTTAATGTTTTCGATATCCTTGTGATGTATCTATAAACAAGAATCAATAAAAATTTTGAAGTAGCACAAACAATTTACTCTGAAATACTCACAAAACGTACAATAAACATAAACAGTAATATTAAACTAAATTTAAAAAAAAACTATGTTGAACCACGCGATTCTTTAGTGATATTTTTCTATAATCGCTCAAAACTATAAAAAATGCAGTCTTAGTTCTTTAACGAGCTAAAAATCTGCTTTCACTGACAGGACCCAGGGAACCTTACAAAATTTGTTGACACATTTGTTTTCGAACAG
This sequence comes from Anopheles maculatus, assembly GCA_002091835.1. Classification (NCBI taxonomy): domain Eukaryota; kingdom Metazoa; phylum Arthropoda; class Insecta; order Diptera; family Culicidae; genus Anopheles; species Anopheles maculatus. The sequence goes on from KZ062805.1 coordinate 37,144, forward strand.
AACGATAATTTATTGTTCCCTAAAATGAAAGCATTATGTCCTTATGTTTCTACAGTCTTTATGGTACATAATCACATGTATATGATCATGCTGTTCTTTCTTCTGTCATACAAACTGACATATGGCTAACGTTTGACAGCTAACATAACGTCTGACGATAAACAGAATACTTTGCACCTCTTGCAAAAACAGCAATTAATAGAAATAAGCTAAATTAACTCACACAAACGATACACGAAAGCAAATATATGTTCAAATCTTACTATTCCAATGGTTTAAGCTACATTTACAACCACAACATTTACAAAAGCTTGACAAAATATTCGTACAAAATAAGCCGTTAACCGCAACTTGTCAGAGGTTGACAATGGTAGCTTTTTACGGAAAACTTTTATCTTTCAAAAGTATTATGAGGTCTCTATCCCAAAGTAATAACTCAAATCTCCAACATGTCAGGGATATTACTTTCTAGAGGAATTGAATCAACAATAGGCAACCAAGCACCAAAGCAAGCCCTCAATTTTTAGAACATATAAGTTAGGAACATTTTGTGCTGAGATTTGCATGGTCAACAACCAATTTCTTAGTTTTGTCACTATCTTCCGTATAAGTCACATAATATCATCTGTATAAAATCTTTGCACATTTCAATTATCTAATACTAATACTTATTGGACTTATTCCTAAAACTTCATTTTGTACTAATTTCAATTGTGTACAGCTTTCGAGATTTTTAATACATTGTGAATAGAACACGATGCGTCTTTTGAACACATTTAATTTAATTACCAAATTTTAGCCTTTTTCTCCTTCGTTTAGTTCATAACTCATCGGCACCATTTTTTTGTTTTGCTTTGTTTCAATTCACCCCTATGCCAATATTTTAAAACTCCATAAAAGTTGCACAACAACTGCAAGTAAACCATAAATTCCATCATCAATATGTTACTTTTCCGATTGGTAATAACTCAAACTTTACACATTTTGGGTGTTTTTTTGCTCGTTCCCCTGCCTGGAAACATTTTATACGGAAGTAATTTCTTGCCGGCCAGGGCCAGGCACCTGAACGTAGACATAAATTTCTACCCTAACAACTCCACCCTCAACCGGAGCCGAGGTACACAAAATTGGGAAAAGCTTCACCAGTGGCACTACTATCCACACGTTCGGCAAATGTGGCCAACTTTTTGGCACTTCCGGTTCCGCCACTCACACACATACACACTGCAGACCGCAAACGTACGGCTCGGGTAAGATGCAATGTATTTGATCGGTGTCCGGTTAAATTTTCAGGTGACCGTTATGCTCTTCTCCCTGTTTTCCCTGTCCGGAACTTGTTCTTCTGACCCGGTGCGAACGATTCCATTCAACCGTTTGAACGCTTATAGCAATAATAAGCATCGTCGTAAAAGTTTCAACTTTTCCACCTTATCATCAACCTCATGCAAGGGCGAAACGCATGGAACGCCGGAACCCGTAGGAAGCGGGACAGGAGGAAAGGTGTGACCCACTGCTGCTAGCGCATAGCTTCTCTTCGTCCAGCTCGTCGTAAGCATTTGCCACGCGCTTTCCGTTTTTTCCCCCGTTTTTTGCTTCGCTGCTTAGCACACCTTCACAGGTTCCGGAAACTTGACCCAAGAAGCAATTTAAAATTTTCCCCATAAACTTTTAATTTTGCTGTTAAGTGTTTTTTCCCTGGGAAGCAAAAAAAACCGAGTGTGGGTGTGTGTGCGTTTGAGTGAGTATTTGAGTTGCTCAAGTGCCATTTGTGCAGAAACAGCAGGACACACAAGTGCTCCAATTGAATGGGTGCAGCGAAGAACAATAAAATGGTCACGGTGCGAAAGGTGACCCGAGCTGGGCGGCGGTGGAGGGCAAAGCGACAAGTGCCTATTTGATCACAATTTTCTCACATTTTCGCTGTGTGCGGACGGACGGGCTGGGTGGCCGGGTGTTCGGTTGCGAAGTGCGAAGGAGCAGTAACCGGACGACACACGCTAACCTGCTGTACGTACCAGTGACTCGTGCTGAAACGATGAAGATAAACTGTGAGCGAAATTCGGAAGCTGGAAAACCTCTCGAAACCAAGGCGCCGAGAGGAGTTCAGTCAGTCGGCCACAAAACGAAAGCGGGAACCGGGTACAATGAAAGCCTTATCAACTTTTTCCAACTATCTACGTGACGCAATAACTGGAGAGCAAAAAAAAAACAAACCCTTTTCTTTTTGTTGGCTACGTCGGAAAAAAGCTCCTGACAGGATGGGAAGGAAGCTTTTCAGGCGACGAGTTCGTTCGCAAGATTGTGGCTTTAATTTCGGTTTCAACTTTTCCGGTATGTAAACTGGAACTAATCTGAAAACTGAACCTGCCATTTCTCTGCAAAGCAAAGATTCATTTCATGTTTTACGCCCAACAGAACAACAACAAAAACACGCGCAGAAGATAACTTTCAAAAAAGGCATCAAATTGCTAGTAATGCTAAATATGCAGTTGACCATCGCAATGAGGTTCGTCGGAATTTGTTAGCTGTTGCCAAGAATCTGGCGAGTATATTTGCTTGCCTTTTTGTGGCCATTCTGCACTGATTCGAACACATTGCTTTTATGTATCTCGTCGCTTTCGACTGGTACCGGGAAAACTTCTCAAATCTAAGAATCCCCACCATCTTGTTGTCCATGCGGCATTCACCCCCCCCCCCCTGTCCCATCCCAAGCGCCATAATTTCAAACTAATCAAATAAATGCATGAACTTGATGAGGAGGTGAAAAAAAAACAACCCACAAAGCAACCAATCTTCAAACATTGAGTATTGAGAACGTGGACTACCACCGGTAGTAGACGACCACAAACCGTCTACTACAAGACGAACCAATATCCATTTCGCGCACATTCTCCGCCATATCTTCAAGCGGCTATGGTCAGTGGCGGCCGAGAACGAGCGAGAAATTTAAGTTTAAAATGACTTACTTCAGATCACCGCCCGAATAACCCGGACCCAGATCCGTCCGTGTACCGTCTGAGCGTGAACATGCTTAAGTCATCCCGGCGAGAAAAACTTTGCCCTTCGGATCGAAATTCACGGTTTTAATATTCAGAAATCTTCATCCAATTAAAATATTGATTACTTTTGCCAAAAGATTTCAGAAGCCGAGCGTACATAATGATGCCGTTCGAGGTGTGAGTGAGGCAAAGGCTCGCGTTGGCACGGTGATTCTTGGCCGGAACCATCCGTCGCCGATGCTGGGAGGATGGATGGATGGATGGCTGGATGGACGGAGAAGCGAGAAGGAGTAAAACTCCTCCACAATCCGGATGATATAGAACTAGAAAAGAGCACTCCAGAACCGTACCGCTTGAGTTACGATGTGCACAGCATTATTTGCTTTGATGTTTTTCGTGGAGTAAAAACACGAGCTAACGTACAAAGTAGATTTCACAATCAGGAGAAAAGTGACGCCAAGAAAAAAAGCGTCAAAACAAGAAAAGATGGATGAATTTCCGCGCTGTCATGAAGGACACAGAAAAGTGCGAGATCAGTGTCAGGTTGACGTTGCGGGTGGAACGGACCGTGGGAAGGATGTGTAAGATGTGACGTTTCCGGAATTTTATCTACTTCAATTAAATTTCTGCCCGTACGACCAAATCAGGAGTGAGGAGGCGCGCGTCGAGCTTCGGGTTGGCGGACAGATTTCGTCCAAAGATGCTAAGGCGTTCCAACTTTTGCTCTTACTTTGTTTGCTAAAAGGCGCACTCATCATCGAACTAAAACCACATACACATACACACGCACAAGTTCGCGTCGAAAACAATGTATGCTAATTGGTGGTATTTAAAACACATGTATGCAAATGCTTTCGGGCGGCATTTGTCAAAGTTGGATGATTAAATGGAGAAGACATGACGGGTTTTAGTTGATGTTATATGGATTTTTAATTGAGAGAGCGTACATTCTAAGATCTTTATGTAATTGATAAGAATTTGGACAGTTGACGTTTCAAGTTAATGCTAGGATAGGCAGGGGCTATTACCACTTTTTACAATTTAATTGGACAAATTAATAATTTAAATCATAAGTCATAGATACACGAACTGAAACACAGCTGATTAAGACAAGGTTTATGAAGCTGCCAAGCAGGCAGTAATGATGATTACACTTGAGAAGAAATTTATTGGCCCGAATGTTTATTCCATTTCTGAACACAGTAACAAAATCCACAATATTTAAATGCAATACTTTTTCATAGAATTAAACGTATATTTTAACGAATTAGGCATGTGAACATGGGAACTCACAGTACAGTTCGAGCTCGACTAGTTTATTGGGATGTTTTCAAAAAGTCAACCTACATGGCAGTTGTCTTCCACTCGTTGTCGCCTTTTTCAATCAACATCAAGAGTCTTTTCAAAAGATAGCTTGTATCCTTTACAAATGAGTAAATTGGAAACTATGCAAAGCATTCTTTACCGTATCAGTAGGCAATAGTATATCATTAATTTAGTATCTTCATATGGTTTTCTTGACTGTAGATGTTATTCCTGTGAATAATAAACCTATGGATTTTACAGGTTAGATTATTATCTACAACTGTACAAACATACCAGGATAATAAAAAACCCTTTCCTATATTTGAAATTGTCCCCTAGCTTACTAGCCAAACCTTTTCAAAATTAAAGTCTACGACCAACTGCTACTGTTGGGTCTACCAGCATCCGAAGCGGAATGTTATTGTTTCGTTTAGTAATCTATCAAACTAGTGCTTCCACTTATCGATCCATTGCCGATTGTCTATCAAAGTCACCTTCTACATAGTGCTTACTCTTTAAGATTCTAAGATCGTATCTAAATTCGTCTTTATTTTACTATAAGGGGTCATCCATAAACTACTCAACACGAAAATTGAAATTTTTCAACCATTCGCTCTTGAGGTTGAGATAATCAGTAAAAGATTCTTTTATTTTTTTCTGGAGACACAGCTGTGTTGAGTCGTCGATACATGAGCTCTCGATGAGATAGCAAATCTACCGTCTATATAAGCTCTAGATTAACTCATTTTAAAGGGATCTCGATTTCCAAAAAGTTTGGGTAAATGCAACGAACCAGCCAGCTATCTTATAATCGAGCCGTGACTCCAAATTGTACTACGTTTTACCGACGAACAAGAAGGTCAGTTAGTCATCCGCACCGCATCACCAACGATACTTAGAAGATACTGCTGACGAGGATCCATCGTTCGTGCCATCGTAGATCAATCGTTCCAACCCGAATATTTCACCGATTAAAGGTGCAGCACACAACCGAAGCAGTACAAACTGACGAGCTACTGGTCGCAGTAGATCAGTAAGCCGTTGACTAGCAGAAATCTCCAAACGATGTTGCACACCAATGGACAACAGCACGAAGGTTTGCATTATTGCATTTCTGAACACAGTAACAAAATCCACAATATTTAAATGCAATACTTTTTCATAGAATTAAACGTATATTTTAACGATTTAGGCATGTGAACATGGGAACTCACAGTACAGTTCGAGCTTGACTAGTTTATTGGAATGTTTTCAAAAAGCCAACCTACATGGCAGTTGTCTTCCACTCGTTGTCGCCTTTTTCAATCAACATCAAGAGTCTTTTCAAAAGATAGCTTGTATCCTTTACAAATGAGTAAATTGGAAACTATGCAAAGCATTCTTTACCGTATCAGTAGGCAATAGTATATCATTAATTTAGTATCTTCATATGGTTTTCTTGACTGTAGATGTTATTCCTGTGAATAATAAACCTATGGATTTTACAGGTTAGATTATTATCTACAACTGTACAAACATACCAGGATAATAAAAAACCCTTTCCTATATTTGAAATTGTCCCCTAGCTTACTAGCCAAACCTTTTCAAAATTAAAGTCTACGACCAACTGCTACTGTTGGGTCTACCAGCATCCGAAGCGGAATGTTATTGTTTCGTTTAGTAATCTATCAAACTAGTGCTTCCACTTATCGATCCATTGCCGATTGTCTATCAAAGTCACCTTCTACATAGTGCTTACTCTTTAAGATTCTAAGATCGTATCTAAATTCGTCTTTATTTTACTATAAGGGGTCATCCATAAACTACTCAACACGAAAATTGAAATTTTTCAACCATTCGCTCTTGAGGTTGAGATAATCAGTAAAAGATTCTTTTATTTTTTTCTGGAGACACAGCTGTGTTGAGTCGTCGATACATGAGCTCTCGATGAGATAGCAAATCTACCGTCTATATAAGCTCTAGATTAACTCATTTTAAAGGGATCTCGATTTCCAAAAAGTTTGGGTAAATGCAACGATCCAGCCAGCTATCTTATAATCGAGCCGTGACTCCAAATTGTACTACGTTTTACCGACGAACAAGAAGGTCAGTTAGTCATCCGCACCGCATCACCAACGATACTTAGAAGATACTGCTGACGAGGATCCATCGTTCGTGCCATCGTAGATCAATCGTTCCAACCCGAATATTTCACCGATTAAAGGTGCAGCACACAACCGAAGCAGTACAAACTGACGAGCTACTGGTCGCAGTAGATCAGTAAGCCGTTGACTAGCAGAAATCTCCAAACGATGTTGCACACCAATGGACAACAGCACGAAGGTTTGCCGAGATACGAGGAAAGAGCATGTTGGGGAATTAAATGTAGTATACATGGTAACTCTAAATGATTTTCGAATGTTAAATCTTTATAGGAACCAGTTGGTAGAACCAATTGGAAATATTTCGGCAATTGGAAGTTAATTAACTCAGAATGGTAGGCTTGATCTATGCGTTTGATATTTAATATTAATTACACAGTTTTGCCTTGTTGTTGTACTGTTTTGAAGCATAAGTTATTAAATAAATTCTGGTATATGCCTTGGCTAATTTAAAGTTTCGTTGAGGAATGTCAAAAAATTAATCTTTACAAGAACCGTCAGCCGTCTTGAAGGGTACTGTGATCCCCGTATGAAAGTTTCACAATTGCTGAAGCCTTATGCATAAAAGCTCTAGAAGTTCTTATCTTTTTGAGTCCAATTTCTTTTGCGATCTGATTGCTACAAACCAATATTGAATTTCAGTTCACCTACTAGCTTGACCATTGATGTCAATCAATTAAAATCAACTTAAAAATAAGCCAAGAAAATAAAAACTGATAAAAAGTTAGTGCACACCTTAATGCTTCATCGTTGCCGTTCTTAATAATCAGATAAGTCCATCATATGGACACTCCACTTTTCTGTATAGCATCTCTTCTGTGAGTTCTTGCATTCGTTAATGTCCCGATTCTAACCAGCTGTTTCTACAGTACTTTAAATAAACTTTAAGATGCTGCAAAGGGTTTTCTGATTCGTTGAAATTTTTCGATTAATTATTACATATCGAAATGCATACGATATGAAATCAAATAATACGTATCGATTTTCTCCAAATTCATGGAATTCATAATTTATCTATTTTTAATTGGTAACTATCACCTGAACAAGTAATAACTTTCGTAAATTTACATAGGTACACATTGCCGTCCTGGAATGTTCGCTGTGGACTGCAAATACAAAAACAGTGTTGAACATTATTAAAACTTTATAGTCGAACACTTTCCATTGAATTGCATTTGTTACCGAGCTCGCAACAGGTTACTCAGAAATAAGGGAATCCAATCCTTCCTGAATCCATTTTTCGACAGGAAACAAAGTGGCGAAGCAATTTACATTTTGATTTGCCCATATCATAGCCTAATAGATATCGTTTTCGCTTCCCATGCAAACCACCGACCATCCTAGTAATTCTGTACCGATTTGACGCGGAAATACCATTGTTAGCGAATGGGCAAAGTTGGTCCTGGTACGAGAAATCCGTCCAAGGTGTGCCATTTCCCAGTTTTCGTCGAACGCATTACGGGGCCTGAGTTGAGAGTTCGTATCATCGAAAGCGACCAGATAAAACCACCCCAAACGCTGAGCTAATAAGGCAAAAAGCTTCACAAAGCATTTGCGTAGAGAACTCATTGAACGACCAGCTTCCGGCCTGTCTGTGTGTGTGTGTGTGTGTGTGTGTGTGTGTGTGGGTGGTCGGTGTGGGAAGCATCTGTTAATTAAATCCACTTTTCCCGTGTTGATTTTTGATCAACATTTTCTACCGAAAACTGCACCAACCCGGCCAACCCGGGGTAGCTGCGTCTAGCAGCACCTAAATGCCGCTTGACTAATCAAATCATTTTGGTAGAATAACTAAAACAAATTACCAGCATCGTTAGAGCAGAATGGGATCGGGTTGGATGGGTTGGTTTTGTCTTCGTCACCCACGGCAAAGCTTACCCGACCGAGAAGCTCAAGCTGGCTCGACCGAACCGAAGTTGTATTACGGCAGACCGAAACGCTTCTTCTTCTATCGGTCGGTTTACGTTCGCCAAAGTTTGCGACACAATTTGCCGGCCCTGGTCGGGCTGGTGGGCTCGAATTTAGCTAAATTTGCACAGCAAACTTTTCACCGCAGGCAAATATCGACGAAATTGTGTAACCAAACAACGGACGGAGCATTTTGCTACGCTCGATGGTGTTGATGGCGCTCGTTTGGAACGAATGGACATGGGGCGGAGTCGGCTCGTGGAAGGATGGTCATGCTCAAGATCCGCAAGACGGGAACGATCTGTGTACCGAGAGCGATTGACAGGGGACGGTTTAAACGAGCGCTGGAAGCACCTTGGCAATGGCTGATCTAACCGCCCGTTGGTAGGGTGAATTTACAATTTATGAAGAGCAAATAACTCCACTTTTCGTAGTTATTCACACAATCCGATCCCGTCACGCTGATTTGCCTTTAGCGTTTACATTTTGTCAACGCTATTTACCGAAGGTAAAGTTTTCTTCGAACGTGAAGAACTGTAATCAAAGTGTGGCCTGGAAACAGTCAACACGCACATTGTTTGTCCGAATGTACGTGGCATTCTGGTCGCTTTTTTGTTTGTTTGACTTTATCAATTTATGTTACTCATACAAAAACTGACCACAAAGTTTCCACCTCTTTGTCTTTGTAACAGCAAGCGGATTGTGGACTTTCCCTGCATGTCCTGTGCAATTTCCTTGCGGTGCTCTCGTCGCAAAAGGACCATTTATTTATGGCATCCATTAGATGCACTTCGTTGGTGCAGACTTGTCGAAGCACTTAAACGTTAACGGGAACGAACGAAAGTTACAAAGTTCTTGAACGAAACTAATGAACGCTAGCTACCGGTAAACGATTCACCATAAATCACAACAATACCCTAGCGACAACGCAAGACAAAACATTTTCGTTTATAAGTGGTTGCTTGACTTTTGGAACTGAGAAAGGATGGTTTTACGACTGTTTTTGGGAATGTGCCTCAAAAAAACTTTGGTTGTGTTTAGTTTATATCCTTCGTCATCGAACAGTTATAGAGGGGAGTTGTTATACTCATAACAGTACAACACTTTCTCGTCCTGACAACACTAATTAAATTTGATAAAATTTTACTCATGAATTATCAGATGAATAGCTCAACTATGTGTGATTAAAGTCACAGATAATCAAGAAGCATTGTACGAGAAAAGCTTTGAATGCAATCTAATGACCAAGGGACCTTATCTTAATCTAATGTGGATTAGCAGTAACAAAACATTTTCATTTTATCGTTCCTTATCTTCGTTTGTGTACAAATAATAAGTCACCCGAGAGAGTTGTACTACTAAAGCTATTTTGCTGAAGAGAATCGGAAAAAGCTTTATCAGGATTAATACAGATTGTATGTATTTAAACTTATTCAACAAAACAACACAAAAGGATCATGAGGGCCATACATTCATCATTTAATTGTTTGATCTAATAGTCGATTGTATCACTAGCATAACCAGTTCATAGTGTCATCGGTGTAATTCAACGCTCTTTGTTCACATATTTTTAAAACACTCCATCATTGTGTGCAGTCACTTTAAAAATGTGGTTATCATTTTTTTTTACTATTTACACAACAATATAAAATATAGATTAAACCAAATTAATCTACCGCTTAAACGACCCAACAAAACGGTTGTAGAATTAATTTTCCGGTGTAAGTGCTTGAAGTTAAGCTTTTAAAATATCCGACAATATGGTTTAGCGTTCCATATCACACCCATCAGTCTACCACGCTACTACCTCGCTACAGGAACTTTCCTTCCAAATGACCGGTGCTCGGCCGTAATGCCAATATTGAACTTTTCAAATTACTTCCGGTCGTTAATTTTCAATTTAGACCCGCACGCTCCACACAGTTGCTGGGTGGCTCGTCTAGCTCGTCCTGCCTATCAAATGGGTCAAATCTATGGTCCGCAGCGGATCATGTACGAGCACCACACCGCAAAATACAGAAAACTCGCTTCAAATTCTTCTTCTTCTTCTTCTTCCTTGGCACTACAACCTCTTGAGGTCTCGGCCTGCTATTGCTAGCTTTCTGTGACTAAGTTTTACCCGTAGCTGGATAGTCAGTCCTGCGTACGGGGAGGCGGTCCGCCGGGATTCGAACCCCGGTCCTGCCGTGTGAAGACCGGCGCCGCTATCGGATACACCACCGGGCCGCCCCTACGCTTCAAATTCTAACTCTCAAAATTTCTCACCAATCCGTACCTGGCTACGCTTGCCCACTCCTTCAAAATAGCCATTGTCACGTTTTTTTTCTTTCTTGCTGTCCGCGATGTTGGGCTACCTTTACGTGAACCCGTGTACCTAGAACTTTTGGGCGAAATGTGTGCCGGTGTGTTGGGACAAGTGAAACTGGGCGAGGGCATTCTCGCACCCATTAATATTCCTCCGGGGTTTTATTGAATTTTGTCCAAACAAACCAGAAAACGCGGATCCACCCTGGTTGGGAAGCACTTTTTCGTACCGGTTTGGTATCAAATGGCTGAGAACCACGGCAGCTACGGAAGCATTCCAGACCGAAAGCCACCGTTCATACCGACCAGGACGCGTTGGGGACGCATAAAACAACTGGAAATGGGAGACGTTTTTGGAGCAAATTCTAACTACCGCAAATACGATTTTCTATCTCTCACGTTCTTCCAGCACATGACGAGCTGTGCAGAAGTGTGCAAAAACTTACTCTTCTCTCTCGTGCCCGGATTCTACCGTTCCCTTCCGGTGATAGTTTTCCCTAGCAGATCCGTGCCTGTGTAGGTTAGTGCTTGTTTTCTTTTTGTTACCCTCCTCACACTGTACCGATGATTTATCAGTTAACGAGCGAAACTTACGGGTTGCGCGCTGTGCTCGGAAAAGGCAAGGAAAAGTTGGATCCAATCTCGGTTCGATTGGTTGGTTTACGTTTCGAGTAGCGGACACGTTTTTCTCGCGCACACAAGAGCTTTCGGAGACTCGCTGCTGGCCCTGGCCACGCCGGCTGGCCGGAATGGGTGTGGGAATAAGTTTGAATTTAATTGAAACATATTGAAGCAATCCGATAGTTAGCTGTCGAAATCGAGCGGCAGTATGGGGCGAGTTTTTGGAACTTTAGCACAGCGTACAAAGCCAAACGATATCCGGGTACTGTTGAAAGCTTTGATTTGCATGTACAGGTGCAGTGAGTTTTTATTTTCGATTAGTTTTACAATGATTAGTGATGGGGATGAAAATGTGAAAAACACTTTTGCTATAAATGATGGATAGATAGTATTGAAGGGCATTTTGAGTTTTTAAACATAAAGGTGGATAGTTTTCTTTTGCTTTGCTTTCATCTATTCCTTTAGAACGTTTGACATTTTAAGGTATAGTCACACTAAGAACGTTTTGAAATACGACCATGTTTACAGTGATATGAAAAAAATCCCTTTGTCCAACTAGTATACTAATTTCAATCGTAGGTAACGGTCGCTCGATGACGCATTTCGTGACGGTCGTCCGAAAACGGTCGTTGTGCCATTGATGCCGTAGCTGAACTATTTATACAAGATCGTATGATAGAGGTATCCTTGGGCATTTCTTACACAAGCATAAATACCATCTTGCACAAACTCCTGACCGTTAAAAAGGTTTATTGTCGTTCGATCCCGCACAATTTGACAATCGCTCAAAAACAGGCTCGTGTCGATTGGTGCGAAGAAATGTTGAACACATACGATTACGGTGCTTCAAAAGACATTCATAAGATCCTGATGATCTATGCACGTGTGCACGAAACAAAACACTGATCGTGGGTTCTCGAAGACGAGCTGTTCCTTCGGAAAAACTGGTCTGTGTGTCGATGGTTCCGTTCGAGCATTGTAAAACGGTGAATTCGGAATGGTATACCATAAGTTATTTGCCAGAAATCTTCGGAGGTATTCTAAAACAATCAGGATTAGACGAACTATACTTCACCATACCTATTCGTGCCTTCACTCTCACACCAAATAGTCGCATTGAAGGGTCATCTATCCTGCAGCACTGACTTGACTGGTCGCCAACGATTTATGTCGCTAGAAGATGATGTTGAAGCGTACAAAAACCATGTTTTGCAGGTGACTCAATCGGAGTGGACAAAATGCTTCAACAGTTGGTTTGAATGCTTGCAAAAAATGTTAAACTGAATGATGGAGCACTTTTTCAGCTCATAATTTAGTACTGTGGGAATTCATCGTACAGTACACCAATTGTGTATCAAAAACAAAATCATGCCATTTACTAAGGATCCTTGTGAGAATTTAATACATATTTTGATTATTATTGATATTCTTGCTACGAGCAAAACCCCGATCGTACTGCATATTGAATTTGAAAAATCTCATTAAACAGCATGACAGTACAAATCTATCTCCGCAAACTAATTCAGCTCAGTTTCAGAAACTAAAGCGCACCGGAATTGTATCACAACTTCGTTTCTATTCCATTACGAGGCTATTCGATGAAATCAGTAGAACTCTACAGCGAGCGAGAAAGAGAGATCCTTAAATCTGAGCTCAACTCGAAGATTGGTCGACCGTTCCCAGGCGCAAAGTAACTACAAGCAGTGCCAAAGCAAACTATCGCTTACCGCAACTGCAACTCAAGTGTCTGACACATCCGACCGGCAAAGGGCAACATTGCAACAATTCCCATTTTCCTGTTAATGACTTTTAATTTACTGCTACAATGTCCATACACACAAACACACACACAACCATACTCCGGAAACGCATTTTGCGCTCTCGTCCTCGACTGCTGCGGCACTCGGTGCAAACTGATGGCTTCTGGACCCAAGTCATCCCATCGGAAGTGTCCCATTTTGCTGCCGAACGGTACGGATGTGCTCGCTCGATGTTCGCTACGACTACCGGGAGAGCTAATTAAATTCCGAAACATCCTCCGTTTGCACACAACGATACAGAGTCATGCTATTTCATTAGCTTTACAGCCATCGTGCCATCGGGCGAAGGCTCTTGTCTACCGGGCTACAGGACATCGCGCCGGTACCGCGCGGCGATAGGAAAACGCACGGTAAAAACTTAAACAATTGCCTGCAGTTCACCTTCGCGTTTGTGCGAGTGGTTTCTGTTCTGCGGGTGCCAATCATCCCGGGAACGATGATTTTGAATTTTGTCACAACGGAATGTCGGACAACAACCGTGGCTATCGTGGCACGATGAACGCCGGACAGGATGAACTCCAATCGCGATAGGGTGTATAGTTCGTGATGTCCGAGGAAGCTCCTGCTAATCAACTCACGGGTGTGTACTTGGGTAGCCAGAAAATGCTAATCGTTACGCAGCAACGACACCCGATCGACCAACGCATTGTATGGTGTGTGCGTATGTGTGTATGTGTGGTGCCGGTATTCCGGAACCGAAATTCTCACAGGAACAATTACTCGCATTCCCAGCATCACACCCAACACCAGTACCTTGATGTGAGAAAGCAAAACCGATGGAAAATGAGATTTCATCAAGCTTATAGAGGAAACCATTCATCGGTACCGTTCAAAACATGAACATTGTACGTAGCGGCGCCAAGCATCTTTCTTTCCCTGGCGTAAACATTCCGGATTGAATAGTGTGAAATTGCAATCCATGGAATGTTTAATTGGGATGGTAGTTCCAGGATCGCTGGTAATGCTATTTACCCGGTAAACGAAAAATCAAAGCACGAGGTAGATTCGGTTTCAGATAAAGCTTTCTCTTTGCGTATAACACTTATTCGTTAATTATTAGGTTCGTAAACAAGTAACGGTCGTTTGGAAATCTATGAAGTCAGCAGTAAATTGAACGCGATTTTGAGGTATTTTACATTGAAATCGCCAAAAATTATAATGATACATATTAGAAAAAAACTACATTTAGACATTTAAGATTAAGATATTGCAAACTACGCGATTGGATACTTGAATACTGCTGATTTTTCGACGAATTGCTTGCTACAAAGCGAGGGATCGACCCGTCAAGGAATATCTACAAAATTATAATCGTTAGGAAGGAAAATGGATATTCAATGAGCTGAAGTCGCGAGGTATCGAACGTCTAGTCGTCATGTGCGAAATGTTATTCCAAAGGCATGATCCGAAGGGGTTCTTACCTCGTATCACACCAGGAGATGAGCCATGGGTTCTTTTTAGCAATCCTAAGCGTCAAAGATCATGGAGGCCCCACAGCCATACGGTCCATAATTTTATTAACTCGGTCAACGAAGTACTCAAATCATCACAAACCATCACACTATCACAGGAGAACGATATCAAACGCAGTTGATTTGATTGAGTCAAGCACTACGGGAAAAATGGCCAGAATATGGGAAATGACACAGCCACACAATGTGTAGCTGGAAAGAAAACATACCCAGAGATTTTACAATGGGATATTCAATCACAATCGCCATATTTTCCGAAAGTAGAGCCATGGGGCGGCCCGGTGGTGTATTCGATAGCGGCGCCGGTCTACACACGGCAGGACCGGGGTTCGAATCCCGACGGACCGCCTCCCCGTACGCAGGACTGACTATCCAGCTACGGGTACAACTAAGTCACAGAGAGCTAGCAATTGCTAGCAGGCCAAGACCTACAGAGGTTGTAGTGCCAGAGAAGAAGAAGAAGAAGAGCCATCGAAACACATTTTTTGTTGAAATCGATGGCGCATGGATTAGCTGATCTTATGAGGAAAATCCAGAAAAAGCTGTATAAGTGAATCGCGCCGATGAATGAATTCTTTAATAGAAAAAGAATTGGTGTTTTGCTGGAGAGATGGCAGAAACTAATAAGAAATAGTAAGCAACATTGAGAAAAAAATCCGGAAATGGAAAAAAAAATTCACAAAAACGGTTGTTATTTATTGGCAGACCTAACAATATTAAATAATGATACAATTACTATGATTTACAAAAAAAAAAACGTTAGAAAGAGGCATGTTTTTGTTGTGTCATATGCTTCGTTTTCATTTTATTACTGATACACATTACCACTAAACGTTAATGCTCCATCAAGTAAATGAATGATATTCGCAACTGAAAAAAACCTTCGATTTATTTAATAAGTAACTTATAGAAACAATAAATGTAATGTATAACATTTTTAAAGAAATATCTTTCTTATCTGATGCAATATACCGATGTTATCTGATAATCTTATGACAATTTTCTGGATAAACAAATGTTTAACTACCTAGAAGAGAAGATGACACAAAATTGACTAGCCTGTGTGTGTGTTTTGAAAACGGGAGTTTTGTTGGTAAAGTTTTGAAGGAGTTTTGCGGTTTTTGTTTAACATTTTCCTTTGGCCTTTCGAGCATTCCAGGATTCCAGGGTAAGATTTTGTCTGCCTCGAGTTACCACAACGATTTGAAAGAAACACAAAACGACTCGACTAAGAGGACTAAGTTCATCCCCGGGACAGAGGAGTAAGCCGCTTTTATCTGAGTCCATTAGCAAACTCAATTCAGCGCAACACGGAACGATGCGGTCGGTGAATAAGGGTGGCAAATGACATAATTTGCATTGTGCAGTATGTTTAATTGTTTGGTACCATGTGGCATTTGCGCCTCGCAAAACTTTTGTCGCTGCATGACGCAAGAAGGAAGTTGGAAGTTGCTGGCCCACGACTAGAAGGATAACATTTCTAAACGTGCTACAACAAACCTGTGTGCTTTGTGCTTGCTAAAACACATAAACAATACAGCGTTCAAGGGAGTTTGTACAACACAACATTTGTGAAATTGTTTTGAGAAGTACTTTAACAACACTTTGAATAAGAAATAAGAAACACTCCATATTTGATGCGTTCCAACGAGCGCAGCATTAAGATTGCATACTTTAAGCTGGGCAGCTTTAAGCCGCTGCATCACAAATCAACCGTGCATACATAATTTTCCCAAAAAGCCCATAACCATTTCTCGGACTGCATTTTTACCACTGATTATGGTGTGTGGGAGCAATAACTCCGTTCTGTCAGATCCGTCCGTCATCACTCACCGGCAGGCACAATTTAATTAAATACAGAAATATTTTGCATTTTCCTCAACACGGGTACGAATTCTATTTAGCGCCGGTGCATCGCGGGTGGCAGGGCCGCTTGGGAGGGGTGTACCAACTCTACCGAATCCCGCAATGCAAACGGTACACACAAAACACAGCTCTGCTGAATCAATTAAACTCCAGAATTGTGAGTCTGACTACGTTTTTCACCGAAAGGAAGCGGTATTTGAACGAAAATTAAACGAACTACCCCGTTCGGGAGGGGTTTGTGGGCATGGTTCGGGGGGGCATGGGGTGAGGTGATATTTCGTAGTAAACCATTTTGTGGGTCACAAACTACTGGATGCTTACCACCATATTGTTCAGTGTCAGCGTTAGCTCGGCTTTCGGTCTCGATGGTTGTGAGGTGCAGTTCGCTCTCAACACGTCCCCCGGCTCGTATCGGGTATGTTCCGTCCATAGGGTGGGTATATTCTCCGGTAGCTCTGCAAATGAAACGCACGAGAACATTATATTTATGTGAGAAAAACAGTGTTGATAATGCACTACACAATCGTTATCATTAACTAGCGAATATAGTGTATGACACGCTGACTTACGCGTTTGGTGCCAGAAATGGATGCGAAACTACGACCAACTACACACAATACCAACGCATATTTTATGACTCGCTTTATCACAGTAAAGACATCATCGTGAAGCCTAACCTAACTTGTTCTCGTAGGCGGGTAAACTCATTTCCAGCTCCAGCTCCAGCCAACTCAACGGCACCCAGCTGAGCGTTCCGAAGGTGAAAGCCAATAAAATTGAGATTGTCATATCCATTTGTACGCTCGGCTCGCTCGCCGTTCACAGCCGGCCTAGAACAATGAAGTTCGGGGCCAAGAAAGTGGGCAAAGTTTTTGATTTGACCCCAACCCAGACGGGTGCGCGTTGATGAGATCAACCAAAGTTTCAACATAATTATGAATAATTGAGCGAGTTTCGCTCATAAAACCATCCCGCACGCAACATAACATCTTGCCAAGCTTTGCCACTTGGTCGAGGAATTCATCCCATGCTCAAGCGTCGTCGAAGCGTCGTCTTCGCTAGGATGTGTTGGAAAATTTAATTTTACTCACAGCGTAAGGCTTTCAGTAAAGTTTGCGCGTCGATATGGTGAATGAGGAAGGAGAGATGTTAATGTTTACTGTAGCATACACGGTTTAGATTCATTGCTAAGCTTATAATATTAGCAGAATCAAGAAGCTTTTATACGTCGTATTTATTTCTTAGACAAAGAGAATCAATTGCCGTCAAAACAATGCAGATACTGTTTACGGTCGAAATTATGTATACATAATTTAGCTCTTGAAAAGGTGAAAATTATGTTTCTGATCTTTTGTTTACCATTACCAGCATTAGCCAAATGTGATATTGATTCTATAATCTCGAATAGTCTTTGTCTGTCATTTGTAACTTTTCACAACCTTGGCTGGATAGAAAGTCCTAAGTATATTTAATGTCTTAAACACTTAATACATTTGAACTTATTGATCATAAGTGCTTGCTTTCTAGATGAATAATTTAGTTTCTCCGACATCTTAAATGTTGTCAAAGCAAAATCACATCTGTGAAGGCTATTAAGAGCCTCGACTACCTCGAGCAAGAAATGTTAAAGGTCTCAAGCTCGTTGTGTGAGAAATCGTTCCAAATATCTCTCGTTTGGTTGACCTCTCTTTGAGGAATCCTTGGCAATGAAAAGACAGACCGATTGGACAAAAAGGGTGCTTCGGAAGGTTCCTGTTTCGATAGGCTTATCCTACCTCACGAGCACGCATTTGTGATTCAAAGTCTGTCTGCATGGCTCGGTGGCAGAGTATGTGAGCCACAGATGAGCTCGGGAGGTTTTTACTCGGTGTAAATTTGATCACTCCCCGAGTGTCCTTGAAGCCTTGGTTCCATTGCTTCTTAGGTGATCGTGCGTTCATTCGAAAGATGCATAGACTTAGGTATAACTATTTCTATCAACTCCAAAGTATGCGGCTACGGCCTCCGATACCACTACATAGATCATCTTCTATGATCTTGTGTGGAGTACGAGGTACTAACGTTCCGAGATCTATCTTTTTTTTTCGAGCAAACGCACTCGGGTTATGGAATACTGTAAAGACCCTCGCTACAATCTGGACTACCCATATAAATTTTGGAATATTTGACCACGAAGCGTCCGGCTACACCCGGGATAAGATGTCTGATGCAGATCCTCGCTTCGGATTTGGATGATGGAACACCTCGCATCGAAACAACCGTGCACACCCGGAATGAGGTGTCCTTCGGAGCTGAAAATGTCTCAGAACTATTGTGCATGGAATTTAAATTGTAAATTCGCCTAAGCAATAAGGGCAAGCTGTCCTAAAGGAATAAAAAAATACATTTGAACACCAAGTGTTATCGCTTCACTCAGTACTTTGAATCAAGATAGCCCTCCGTCTCTCAATATGCAAAGCACACAAATAATGTAAACAGCTTCTTGATCAAGATTATTCGTTAAATCATGTCCCTCACCAATGAGCAAAAAGACCGTGGAAGTTAAAATAGTCGCATTAGATTTCACGTTTGCTTTTTTATTTCCTTTTTGCCGATGACCATGATCTTCGCTCCATGTAATAAGAACCTCTGTGCGGTGGATGTAGAACATGGCATCCTCAACAACGTCCATAAAAGATGCATGCCAAAGTTCGAGCGCCGAATTAAACCCTATAATGTTGCACGTCACTCCACCATTCAACAGCCACTCGAAACGAGTGGTTGTGATATACTATCGCCAGCCTGAAATTGCCCCTTTCACACCACACCGGACGCTTGTCGTCCGCACACCGCAAAGAGCAGCTCAGTTCAAGTGGTTTGCTCTTCAACTCGCCCATCGTTACACAGCTTGACATCGTCCATCGGCCCGACGGCAGCGGAGTGGTGGAACGAGCAAACCAGCAAGCGAAACAAACCAGGAACCGGAATCCGCCGGCTTTCCCGAAAGCGAAGGAATGATGAACGGAAAAATAGAAAATGCTGCAAAATATCTCCAGGCGGCAAAACTGGCAAAAGCTGCTGCCGGCAAGAGTCGGAAACGATGACACCGACAAATGTTGGTCTCGCCGGTCACAGAGCAGTAGCGGAACTGTGTCGAGCAGGTCCTTTTAAATAATGGTCCCTCTAATTGACCTTTAAATGAAATCATGTGACTAATGTTGTGCGGTTTTCCACTTGGAGCGTTTGGTAGGTTTTTCGTACCATTCGAACCCACGCCCTAGTGGAGCTTTTCGCACCGAAAGGGAAGGTCAGTCGGCGTATCGATGTGTATGTGTGTGTGTGTCTGTGTGTGGGTGTGAGTGTCATGGTGGTATGGTGATCGATAAATCAATGGCCAAAAACACTTGGGCCGGCCATTCGACACCAAAGCGTTCATCTCGGCCGGAAGTGCTGGGCGATCGCTTGCAGTGCATTAAAGTGATGCGGTTTTTGTGGTCATGCAATGTGGCCAACTTCGGTTTAATGTCGTCCGAGTTGTTTAATCTTTGGGAATAGCGCTCGCTTCGAGTGGTACCATTTTAGAACACAAAATATGCGCCTCCACGCACTGTTTTATCGTTTGTACTTATTTATCAAATCACAACTATCAACAATTGTCTAACTTTGTTCAATGCGATATACACCCACGGAACCTTACAGAAACCGAACAAGTCGGCTAGCTTTAATTGATTTGCCTAAATTTGCGTTTCCTTTAAGAGATCTGCGCCGTCCGCATGGGAGCAAGAGCTCACATTTTCGGGAGAGAACTTTTACCGAGTCATATATCTTTCAGCTCCAACCCGTATGCCATACAATACCACATACGATCATTAATGAGCGCATACACACACCGAACCCATGATACGGTGAAGGCAAATTTCCGGAAGCTACTTCAAATCGCTTTCCACAGTCCATAGAACGGTACCCTCAGCATCCGCATCATGTTGTGCCCTTTCGCTTGGAGCGGAATAGATGGAATGGGTAGGTTAGAGATAAATGGTGGATCCCGCTAATGCCGGTACCGTAACTGAATCCGAAAGCGCCGTAAATATGCTGCAAGGGTAAGTGAACGAACGAACGGAATGTGAAGCATCAACTGTGGGGAACCATGCCAGGATCCCTTGTTGGCTTGTTGTTGAAGATGGATGGATATCTCATATTCCATTAAATCATGATCTAATTCTAATAGAAAGCTCATCAATCTTGGCATTTCGTGTAGCGGCTTTTCCGGCAACGAATACGACAACAAGCGCGGAATGTGTTGAGTCGGGTAGCTAACACATTTATTTGCGTGAGAAATGTTTAAAAATGCAAGCTTTAACGTAAACAAGCTATTTGACGAACAGCCGTGTAGCATCCACAATGCTATACATATTCTGAACTAAACTTTCAATATAGCGTGAGACAGTAAACATCAATACCCGACAAAAAAAAAAAACACAAAACATCTGGAAACAAAGTAAACGTAATTTGTCAAAGAATGCAACAATTGCATAATTAGCAATTTTAACCAAACACCCGTTACAGCATAGGCAATGAAGCACCGACCAGCACACTCAACCAGCGAGCGGCGCAATGCAACTCGATAACCAAAAGACCGTTTGGTCAGCAGTTTAACAGAAACAGACGAACCCATCCAAACGTAGCAAATAGAACACAATTGCATAACGGAACTCGACAAAGCCTCACACTCCTATCACCAACTAGGCAAATTGTTAAGCAATATAGCCAGGCGATACAAAAAAAAAAAGTTTTTAAGTTAACGTTCGGAAAGCTTAACCTAAATTAAGGAAAACGAACACATTGTAAATCAGTGAAAAATCGATATAAATAAAACCCGTCTTTCTCAGTCAACAGAGTTGGTTTTTGGGTTTAGACTTGACACAACTCAACACCTGACGTCCAATTCTCATCAAGAAGTTTAAGTGTCCGCCTACACAAGGTAAGGGCTCGATGTTTCCAACGTAACAGTAAGGAAGATTCTCATCTAGAATCTTCACGACTGCCTGGACAGTCGAATTGAGGAAGAATTGGCCGGCCAGCATCTTGTTGTCGTTCTCGTCAAAGCACCAAAGTAACCACTAAAGTAATGCGCAAACAAGAACACACTATGCGCGATTAATTCAAAGCGTCTCGTCGCGTCACAGTCCGATCGTAGAGATGTGCCTTCCTTGCCTCCATGCATCCGATACAACATGGCGACCGTGATTTCAATCTGCAATCGTAGGATATCAGAACAATGCTAAAGTTATCCTAAAAGTGCTACATCAAATAAACAATGGTGAAACGCATTAAAGCGAGTTATTAAGAAAGAACGCACGCTGTCGTGGAGAGTACACTTGTTAACGAAATGAAAAAAGTAATATCAAAAGTGCGAAAGTGACAGAGATCACAGATTATAGTGATTTTCGTGTGGACTAAGGAGTAGAGTGATCTTAGTAACGACGTCGGACGATACGAAAGAAAACCCGGAAATGAAAACGTGCAAGTGTTTCATATAACCGTCCACCGAGTGAAACTAAGTGTAATATGACAATGTCCGAAGGTGAACAAACCGTAGTGAGTGATACATTTGTATGCGAGTGAAGTGAGAACATTTTAATGTGCCCAAACTACGAAGGCCAATCGAAAACCAGACAATAGACAAAAGTGAGCAAAATGTGTGGAGCAAGCCAACCAGACAGCATCACCGGCGATGGCCAAGTTAATGTTATTAACAGATTAGTCCAACAGTCAGCTGACCACGGTGATCACGACGTAAAACTGTAGTTATTATTAGTGATCTGTGCAACACATCTTGTGTTGTTCTTATAGAAGCTCTGGAAAGCACTTATGAACAAACAAGCGGAAACCAATACGCCTAATAATCGATCACCGCGAGTTCACCCTGTTCGCGTTTCGGCACGTGCCGATTACCGTTACGAAAATGTGCCTCAAATCAAATAATCGCGGTCAAGTTTCAAAACGAAGTGTCATCCTACACGCGATCATGTTGCATTAAACCGAAACCGAATAACATAGTATAAATAAAGACAAACAGTTCAGTGAACAATCATTCTATTGGGAGACGTAAAGTCCGCAAAACGGTAGCCCACAAGCCAACCAATCTACCAGCCCGCCAGCTCGCCAGCAGCGCCAAACGCGCGCAAGCCCGCCAACTCGCTAGCACGCAAAAAAAACCGCCAGCGCGCCAACACCGCCAGCCGCCAGCTCGCCAACACCACCAGCCCACCAACCAAGAATGAACACAGAATACGATGAGGAAAGAAATCAGCTGTACGTCCGAGAAAGATACGGACCACATCATACCGGGCAGTCACCAACCAAGCCCTTGTAGTCCTGGAGCAAATGCTCCAAATCAGCCTGAATTCTATTCCTAGTTTCCAAATAACAGACATATGAAGCGTATATGAACAAAACATGAAAACAAAAAACAGGATTCTTGGCTTAACAATATGCTAGATCATGTCGGCTTTCAAATGGATGGATACTAGACTTATTGCAGGTAGTTAGATAGTCTGGGTGGGATTGCCTGTTAAATGTAATATTATAGTGAAAGATAACAAAAAGATTCACGGACCAGATTAACTATGTCGATATCACAATTAAATTACACAGGAGATGATGAGCTACTGGACGATGATACACAACATTTTTTTGACACAGAGAATTAGAGCATAAGCAGATCATGCCTACGTTATTATATGGTTCTGAAGCATTTGGTAGTAATCGATACAAAAAAAAGTGTAAATAGTTTTATGTGGTTAGCAGCTATTATATGACATCCAGCATCTATCGCTAATCACTGCCTTGTGACACACTAGTGGATGTTACGAAGCTTTCAAATTATAACAATGATTTTTCTTTGCCTATTGCTTAAGATCGATTCACCACTATAATCTTGATATGCGTGCAAAACATTGAACGACTTGTATTTATTGATATTTGTGTTTATAATTGTTTATTTATCAAAAGTTTTATCAAGAGATTAGAGAGAGAGATTCACATGACTCGGTTTGCAATGTACCGCGTGGCTTTAATGATTGGAAAAAAATAATAGTTAAAAGAACCATACAAAGTAAACCTTCCACCAAGAAGTCAATATAAACTACTTGGTTTAGCAAATCCTTGTGTAACGGCACGGGTGATTGGCAAACAGGCGGATAGCCGAACGTTGGTTTGGGAAGAATGTGGAACTCACAACACTCAGGAGGGTTCCTAGCGCGCACAGAATGTGGCATCGATTTCGAAGTGTCTTTTGAAATCGGAAAAGTACCATTGACACTTAATAAGACTCGGCATCTCGCCCGACTACCGGTATCAGCTGCATCGCAGCATCGGAGCGCCTTAAAAACGAACGGAATGTGCCACAGTAAATAAAACTCGACTCTGTGTCCCTGCCTCTCTACACTCTACCCTCGGAGTTGAGATGCTCGGAGCGCTCGGACGCGCGGAACAAAACGAAAAATCACGCTCTAATAAGAGAGTGGATTTTTCGATTTTTATTGCCCCCGCAACTGCCTGACTACCTTCTCAGCTTGGAGAAGAATTTTTCGACATTCCCCCATTTTCTAAGCCAGCTGCTCCGTCCAATAGCGATGTCGGCGAGTCCAATACCCTAGCCCAGGTTTTATTTGTAACAGCACCCGGAATCTCAAACAAGCGCATTATTCCTGCTCTGACGATGGCAGCTCGTACGCCCTCAAGGAGCACAACATCTTGACCCTCCTTGGGGGATTAGACTACTCCGTGCGGGTACCCACACTAGGCGCTAGTCATCTGCAGGCGACCACGAACGACGCGCTTGCGACACTGGAATCCCATCAAATTCCGTTGCACTGCGCTGAAGCGAAACAAATAAACAGACACTTGAGACTCGCTAGAAAGAACTCTCCGGAGGGCAACGCGGCGAAGATACGACCGCGGATCGGAAACGGTGGTTGAAATTTCGATCATGCGAACCACAGTTTCGTGGCAACGTTAACAACGATCGGTGGTATTGTAGGTGGGAAATAAAACACAAGAAGAGAAGAAAATATCTTCGTAACTTTTTGTTTAAAGTTATTTTTATATAACAGACGCTTGCGATTGAAATGAAGTACATAAGAGAACAGATAAATTGAACAAATTTAATCAACACATTGTGCACGGCTTGTGTGGTTCAATAACAAGCGAAATTATCAAGAAAAATATTTACAATCAACAATCGGAAAACAAACGATTGAAGCGAACGAACTTTTTATCCCTCGACTACCGAACACCATCTGCCCAATGAGAACCAAGAGACAGCGACGTGGTCTTGGACAAAAAGAATACAAACACATTTCTTCCGGCAAAGCGCGAACCTTACCCCAAAATTCACAGAACGAAACACGATAAACACCGATACCGATGGAAATATATCAAAAGCAACGCGTTGGCCTTCCCGCAGCAGCCAGTCTTCCATTAATAGCGAGCCCATTACATTATTGAGAGGAGACAAATGGAGATTACGTTGCTATTTCCGAGATTGATTTATTGGTTCATTGTGTGGCCCGCCGCCGCACTCGCGTTGGCGTGTCGTTCTTTGAATGTTTTGTGCGCTGTGCTTGTCCCAGGAGAAGCAGAAAGCGCCATCCGCCCCAACTCAAATGTGAACCAGGGTTAATGAAGCTGGATATTGAACGTTGTCGAAGCGTGACTGGCAAAGAGGATTACTTCGGATCGCCCTGGCACTGTTGTGAGGCGGCGGCGAGAAGAAAAACGGGCCGAAATGGAAAGGAATGGAGTCCTTTCGGCTTTCTTCCGAGGAGGTATTTTTAAAAGGCTTTTTTCCATTTAAACACCTTCGGGTGAATACTGTTATTGAACGCATATTGAGGAAGAAAGCCTTGGTAAAAATTTCTCTCGCTTTCAGCAACGTATTAAAAATTCATTATTTTTCCGTATAAATTATATCAATGGCCTTTTTATATTGAATAAAACTGCAATGTTGCATATTAACCTAAAAAATATTTCAGAACAATTTACGTTACTTCAGGTTGATTGAAGAACTGTAATCTTAAAACACTTTTTATCACATCGTTAGGAATTATTAAACCTTCTCCTTTTTCTTTTGTTTTTGAAATGTATAAACTTCAATTAAAATAATTTCTTATCATTCATTCGTATTCTAACCTAAACCCAGCGCGAACGTTTCATTTGCACTTGTTGAACGAAATGGCTAAGGGGTTATAGAGAGAAAGAGATTGAAAGAGAAAATGAAGGATATTCGTTTCCTACTTTTTCCTTCAGTTATTGGAGAGTTAATTGTTCCATATACAATTGTTCCGTATACACCACCGGGCGGGGCGGCCCGGTGGTGTATACGATAGCGGCGCCGGTCTTCACACGGCAGGACCGGGGTTCGAATCCCGGCGGACCGCCTCCCCGTACGCAGGACTGACTATCCAGCTACGGGTATAACTAAGTCACAGAGAGCTAGCAATTGCTAGCAGGCCAAGACCTACAGAGGTTGTAGTGCCAGAGAAGAAGAAGAATTGTTCCATAAAAATTGTTGTAAAATAGTAAGAAAGTAAGTATGTATACTTATCAGACACCAAAAACCACTTCGCACTGTTTGCCTACTCCAACAATCCTCGATATCGCTCAACGTCCAGCACCGTCGTCTGCCAATCCAAAATTCTAGAGATCCTGGCAGACACTTCAATGCCATCACTTCTTCTCAATTTGAGCCTTTCACGCCTCCTCATTCCATGTGAACGGTCGAAAAGGCGAACGATTCAACCATGCGAAAATATTGAAAAAATGTTAACACCCCGACGGACTAACCTATTTTAAGTATTTCGAACTTAATGTAAAACAATGAAAAATGGGTACAAATAAAGCGAACAAACCTGGACGGAGGACACACTCAGAGAGAGTCGTTTGGACCGTCAGGTTTGTAGAATATCCAACCTAATAGAAAACGTCTTCTCACTCCAAGAGCTCCGAGAGTCCCCCTACCCAAGGTGCCCCAATCTCCTCCGGATTTTTGTGATCGCCTGGACGATCAAGACGCTAGTTCCAACCCAGCAGGATCCATCATGTTAGCGGAACCGATTTTTCCGCACACTAAAGTGTGTGTTCGCGTGTGCGCCCACAGACGACGTGAGTAAGAAAGCTTGCGCGAACACATCACATGAAAATCTTTCTCAAGTACGCGACTTAAAAGAATTCATTTGATTCTAGGTAGTTGACTCCTTCGTAATTCCGCAAATGTTTGTTTGCAAGACAGCTGGTGGTGTCATCATCATTATGATTTTCACCTCGTTAATCTCCAAGTTTAGGTATAAAGCTGGCTACTTCATCCTTTGGTAAGCTTCTGCAACGTAGCCACGTGGTCAGATTTTTGATTTTCCGTTTTGAAATTCGGTCTAATAGTTTATAATTATCTCTGCGAAGAATGGGACAAGTCGATATTGCAGTATTAAAGAGAACATCTTTCTTGCGGTATTCAACACCGTGAGCGTCGTAGAAACTACAGGAGGCCTATGTTCCCTTCTTCCCAGATTCCCCCAGAACTTTGGAGTTGAGTTATTGCTAAAACCATAAAGAGAATTGTAACCGTACCTCTATTGTAAAATAAAGTGAATTTGAAACTAAGAAAAATGTTAAAATCTGAAGCTGGGATCACCAGACAAGTTCGATTTAAGCACTTTATTATCGGATACTACAACTAAAAAATGTACAACAATCTAACTCCGTATATGGGTTCGTGGCATTCATACACAAAACATTATCATCTCCAGGAACTGTATGCGTTATTTCGTTGTCAATATTCATCTAATTCATGTTTAACTAACACAGTAAAGTCAGTGGCGGATCAAACCGTTTTGGGGCCCTGAGCGGTAAGGAAGTTGGGGTCCAATGCTTCTTGAGTTTTCAAGGGGGGG
>KZ062805.1:64640-100325 GCA_002091835.1 Anopheles maculatus
CTAGAAAATTCGTTTTTGAAAGGCGGGGCGGGGGGGGGGGGGGGGGTGCCTTGTTGTAAGGCCCCTTCAACTACGAGGCCCTCTTGCATTTCGACCGGGGGATATCCCGGCGCCAGCGGGAATTACCTCTTCGGCGAGGCCCCCTAACCGGCGAGGCCACGAGCGGCCGCTCCCTCCGCACCTACGTTGATCCGCCACTGAGTAAAGTATGTACCTTATGGTCATATTAAAAAGAGAGTTTTGAAAACATTTTTTGCTTCAACTTTCAGCGTCAACAAGAACGCGTTACTGAATTGTTGTTCAAGAGCTAAGAAATGCGTGTTAAACTAGGTATGTATTTAATTTATTCTAGTACAAATCTTATTTGTCACTTCTATACTACTAATTGCGCTATAGTTGCACTACAATGGCGTTCGGAAAAAATATCGTAATACCTATACACGGGGATGCATAAAACAAAAAAATTATGTATTTTCGACATGTATTTGTGCAACACTCCTTAAAACCAAATCGAGCAAAATTTCGATTTAAAATGTGAATTCATTATGCCAACTGTTAAACGCTATGCTATTCATTGTTTGCTTTCATCAAATGCATTTGTTTTTCTGGCCTAGCTTAGTGTGCGCTATAACTCGCGCAACAGCAAACAATTTGCCCTTAGCTTGCTTCCACACGCAATGGCACCGTTTCGTCGCATAAAAATTTAAATACACATTTGAATGCTCAAAATAATTACAATTTCCCTACCCATTCATGGTAAGAGGATTACACTCGACAATACTTTCACGCTATTTTTCTACCGTCCCGTTCCGAACAGTTGTACATACCTCTCGCTTTGTTGCGCCAAGTCAAGCCGAAACCGGCAAAGTATTCACAACAAATTGATAACATAAAATTTGATGCTTCCTAACGCACGGCCAAACGACGAATCGACGTACCTGGGAATGCGTTCCACAACAATAACAACAACAACAACAGCCTCAACAAAAAATAGCATTAACAATGTCGACAATGTTGCAGAGAGTGAACACGGCAAGTCGACCATCAAACGGCCGCCGTGCGGAGACGGAAGAATCGCATTGATGTTGAATAATAAATGAAATTCCACCACCACGTAACATGCGGCGAAAAATGCCAAGCGTTCACATCAAACCACTTACAATAAGCAATAATATCTGTAATATATTTTACTTCCATCGGCCCCTCCTCTCCTCTCTCCTTCCACCATACCCCATCCTACACGTCAAAACGGTATGCCACCTTTGCTGATGTAGCGTCTTTACAATTCGGGAAGGTACGTGTTCGCATACTGGACAAGTGTGCTTCGATGAAAAGCTCGGAAGGAGCGCTCCTTCGGGAGCAAAGGTTACTCGGGGTGAGAGGCCTACACTCTAACCGTTGCCATTGCGCGAATCGGGCGCGCTTTTTATCGTTACGGCCGCGTTATGGAGATTCTTTTTTTTTTCGTCGAGAAAAAGCCCTCAACAAAACGACGCTTTTCCGCTCGCATAGCAAAAGCCTCGCGTTTTGAGGGAATCGTTTCAGCTACAGCCGGGTACACCGTTCGACGCTAGCCCACAATGATTTTGGCAGCAACTCATCAACATTCATATGCCTGGGAATACATTTTTCAGCAGCAAACATTGTTACAAAACTGGCGCACCAAACCAAAGAAAGCTGCGCCCCATCGCAACATGCTGTCACAGCGGCCGTTTCTCTCCAGAATGAAATCGAATGAAGAAAAGGACGAAAAAAAAACCACCATCCCGTTGGCCTTCATTTGGTTCACCAACGGCCCTTCCGGTGGTGTGAAGCTGCTGAGCAGGAGGTGTGTGACAAACTGGTAAGGAAGCGAGAAAGATGATTGGAAATTTGTATATGAAAAGAATGTGGCCATATGACATCAGGTAACATCAAGATGATGATGCGTCGTTTAGCTGACTGCTACCGGAACGCGTACCGGGTGGAATGTGCAGAATTGATTTTTACCTTTTTTGTCACCACTTTTTGTCCCCGCAAAAAAAAGCGGACGAAAAGGTTTGACCAATGTTGAAGAATTCGATCAAACTTTTGTAGACATTAGTTTTGGTTCAGTATTTTGCTTGTAATAAACTGTTTGTTGAGTAGTCGAGTCTAAACAACTGATTTATAAATAAAAATTTTTGAGATTACACAGATTTTGAGGGTGACAAATCAGTTATTGAAGAACTTCCTAAGCTAATCTACAAATTTTAAGCAAGTAAGAGCGTAACAAAAATAAGCAAACCGAGCAAAGTTCTTGCTAGTTTGCATGAGCCAATGGCTGCCATTTACCTGTGCTCCTAAGAAAACTTGTTAAACGTCACGATCAAACTCAAGTCAAACTCGCGGCAAGAAAACGGAGACCATCCGCTTGCTGAACAAACCTGACAAACTAATGTGTGAAGATTAGGGACGTGCTTTAATGCTAATGAACCTTTGGCACTCTTTTCACCGTCATCTGGAACTTTTCCAATCAGCTTCAGTCAACTATCTATCTCACACGTACCAGAGAGGTTTAGCAGCACCGGATCGGTTTGCAACCATGCAACTCTCACCGTCGCCACTAGTCGATCTTTGGTCGGATTACGAACTCGTCGTCTGTTCTGGTGCTGGTTGAGATTTGTGCAAACATCGGAACCTGACGAATGTGTTCATCGTGCACGTGGTGGGAAAAACTCATTGCCAACAATCATTACAACCCTATTGCTTGCCTAATGACGGGGTTTTGAAGTATGTGTTTGGGTTGTGACAGATTACGCCAAGGAGGCCAAGAGGCTAGAAGGACACAAAATTAACAAGTTCAAATACAACACTCCAAGGACGAATAGATAACAATTGATCCTCCCGGGGTGGCAGCCAGCACCATTCACTTCGCGCCATCTCACATTACCTCGACATTATCTTAATTTTAGCATTTCTTTTTTCCACATTCCACAAACACGCTGAAATACGATCACCTAATCAAAGCTCGACGGAATCTGACGATGTCGGGCGGGCACATGATTGTTACTGTTTTACTCACGTTCGGCAAAGCTTAAACGAGAACGAACCCGTCACACGGCGAACAGCAGGATGCCGTCAGTCAACCATCGTCGAACAATAGGTCCTTCCGAGGGCGAAGATGATGGCGACGATGATGTGTCGCACTAAGAAGCAGATGTCAAAATAACAAAAGCACTTCTTCAACGTCAACATACGAGCTTACACACAGCTCGCACAGCTAGCAAAATCGTCCTTGAGTTACACAGAGCATCTTCCGAAAAACGTTCGCGTCAGCAGTGCGGCGGTCGGCCAGGTCTGTGACGCGCAGTGAAATAATATGCAAGGTGAACGAGCCGAAAACACACCATCGCCACAGCCACAAGCAGCCTGCCACCGGTCGTCGCCTGCTGTGACGCCTTTTGTTCCCAAATCCCTCCTCTTAGCGCCACCATCCGTGGTTGCACGCGAATGCGATAAGCGACCGAAATCTGGTGCTCGCGCGATTCCAGCTCGAGCTTGCTGACGTTATGTCGCGTACGTGTAAATTGTGTTTGCTTTGATTCACACCCGTATGTTTGAGGCTTGGGCAAGGATATGACAGTGTGTGCGTGTATGTATGTGTATGTGAGGATCTATGTTTCCACATGGAGCCATTGTTTTTCCAGCCATTCTTCTCCAGCGATGATTATTCCCATCGTCGAATCCATTGTTACCGCGACCGAAGCTATTACACGTTAAGAGGTCTCGCGTTTGACTTTCCCACACTCTCAGAGCAGCGCTGAGTTCGCGCTGATTCGCCGTGGAAAAAGTGTGGAAAATTCACATGACCTACCACTACTACTACTGCTGCTGCTGCTGCTGCTGCTATTACCAAAGCTTCTGGGTCGTGCGCCTACGTAACGCTACGATCAAGGTGAGAGCGAACAGGAACGAAGGGAGTCACCGGATAAAAGATGATATGACAGTTGGAACTGTTGGAAAATGGTGAAATTGAGCAAAGCTCCCACAAAGCCAACCCCAAACAAACTGAGAACTTGCGCGATTGGTGCAGACGGATGGGGCAGACGATCAAAACCTTTGTTTGTGGCGAAAACTTTCTCAAACGATTTCGATTGTTGATAGCGACTGTTGAATGGTTTTCGGCGAAAAGTTTCTTCCCACTCTGTTACCGAACGTCACGTGAAGTGGGTTGTGAAATTGTCCTCCGGGGGATAGGTCCTACGTTTCGATGTTGTGGTTTTTTGTTCAGGGGTGTTTTTTTTGTTGTTGTTTAGTTTTCCGGCTTGTGTGTAGGAGTGTGCCATCAATGCTGACATTAATTGTGAGTGGGGTAAGACGCTTAAGAAGACATTGCCATGACATCGAGCTGTATGCCTGGGGATGACATGTACCACAAATCGGAGCAAACAGCGCGATAGTTTCGTATACTTTTCCTTCGGCTTTTGAAATGTGTGTGCGTTCCTAGGTTTAAGAGCGTATAGATGAAGAATTCGAAATAGCGTATTATGATCCATTTTGGTTTATTTAAGTAGCACAAAGTCAACGGTGTAGATAACGGAGGTTTATCATATTTTTCAACACAACGGTACACCACTGCAACACATCACCTGTTTAATAAACTAACAACCAATCGATGTTACAAACGTCAAGGAAACTCTATTAATTGGCACGATTTCCATCACAACAACAACAACCCTTCCAGTAACCATTCCACAAAGTCTGCATTCCCTGTTACACTTTAAGCGGGCATGTTTTGTCTACAATTAATTAAATTGACGTGCGCTCAAACGGAAACAAATTATCGAAGCAATTTTCCGGCCAAACTTGTTGATTGCATTTACGACACCAACGACATTGTGTCGTACGTCGTGATCAGCCGCCGGGCACAAGATTGTCGGCGGTGGGGCTAGGCTCATGTCAAGGATTCTTGACAAGCTTCGCACGAGGAATAACACACCCGACAAAAACTACCCTAATCCATCAAGCAACGGGATTCTGGCGGACAGGTGCGAACGGGAACGGGACCCATCCCGCTCTGCTGATGTGAATTAATGCCCACGGCTAGAAGCTGAGACAGTTTCCGCAAGCTTTCAAAAGGTCTTACACACGTGAGCGTGCAGGTGCAGGCGCGAATCGAGCGAGGCTAATTTCCATATTAAATAAATTTTCACCGAGGTGCCGTTATCGTCGTCAACGGGGCGTCATTCTTGCTCCGTGCTGGCATAACTCTTTAACACCTGTATGCTTCTTGGCGTTTTCTCGGCGTCAGCGATCCGTGCGCTGGGGACGGATAACATCAAGAACACAGACGAACTAAAGAGCCTCGGGCTGTGGATGAAGCACCAGGCGTCTCCATACGATGGCGGACACGGGCAAAGATGTTGCTCTCTCTCACCCAAGAGATTAATTCAAGCGTGCAAAATGTTTCCCTCCCCCCCCTATCAGCCACTTTACCGCTTTTTTACTCCCGTTCCTTCTCTGTCTCGCACCCACGACCCCTAAGTCGGACGATCCGAGCTGTCAAACATTAGCATAAGCTTTTTCAAACCACTAAAGCGGCCATTCCCAACGGCGACGACGAGCTGTGTTGGTGTGCATATAAGCCACTCGCCTCTGTTCTCGACTCGCTCTGTGTGCTGTGTTTACGTTTGTTAAGCTTATCCTAAAGCAAACGTGTGCCGGATAGTGAGATCACAGGTTCTCTGCTATTCTTGAGCGTCTCTAGCTTAGTTTGGAAAAGCTATAAATCGTTTGAAAATTTATGGGTTCAACCGCCCGAAGAGATTGCTCAAACACCAAATCCTTTTACGGCGATTTTGATTTCACAAATCGGAATCTGCGCGAAATAAGAAACATTGTACATATGATTGGATAAGACTGTTCCAAGTGTAACAAGAATCATATTGGAAATAGTGAGAAACTGACAGTATGAAAATTACCTCAAGCTGAAGGTAACACATACTTTGCTAAACGGTCAACATTGATACCCTGCTGCTGAAGTTGCATCGAAACGGCAAAGAACGATAGTGATGACAACGAAAGTGTGAAAGCGTTATTAGTTTGCCGTCTACCGGAATCAGTGTCTTCCGGTTGTGCTTGTAACTCCACACGCTCTCCGTTCCGCTAGTGAAACTTAACACCGACCGTAAGGTGTGAAAGTGCTATCCAGTAAGATAAGCATACCTGAAAACCTTCGAACCAGTGCGGTACTCCAAATAAAGCAACACCTAACGTAAGGTGTACGGCGCTAATAAACACATCACAACAGCCCTCGCTTCAGCCCTCTAATTTCCGGCTTTCCCTCCCCATGCTCGGTGCCTGCACAACCGACCTGACATGGTGATTAACTTCCAGTCACGGTACGGTACCGGGTGCCTTACCCGAAAGCTTTCGGCCAGCCACCAAGGACAGCCGCCCTCGGAAAGCATCTTCGGTCAATGACGGGCAGCAAGATTTGACGGGCGTCGTTGTCCTTCGCCGACCTAATCTAATGCATGTCCCACACATCCGGCAGCACATTCCGACACTCGGCGAACGCGTGCGTGCGCCCCGTGTGTTTGTGTAGTCGGAGTAGTCAATTTGATTGAAATTGATATGGGCAACATGTTTGGGATGGCTTTAATTAGATATCGAATTGCACGTACAGTACGGTGTGATTTCCGTCTCATGAAAGGTTGTACGCTGCCCTCGGACTGTCTTGACAAAGTAACTGAACGTCGGGCGGTTGGTGGAGGGACTTAGGGTAGCTTCCAGCTATGGTTGAAATGAGACGCATGTAGGTTCATTATGCTTAATCCATGCATTTGGTACGGCTTGTATATCGTCTGCCAAACTCAACGCAATTAAACTTCAACTCTCCGAATACAGCATTTCACAGACACATCGTTTCTTAGAATATTTCATTCTAAATTTGAAGGTTTGCTGTGTAAAGTGTATGTCCCATGAAATCTGTACTGAGTTGTGTATCTGTTACCTGGCACAAACGAACAGTCCTGCATAAATCTTTGCTCATGCCACAATTACGGCAACCATCTAACAGAGCAACTCAAATAGCAATCTTATCCAGTAAATTTTGCACGATGTCACTTTATAAGCTACGTCCTTCGTAAGCTCTATTCCACGTACTCTATTGGCTGTAGTGAAATATTTTATAAGCAATACCAAGTACAGAAAGCGATAAAAAATTAGAAAAATACTTTAACTCGTTTTTTTATTGTTTAAAATAGTTTGTTACTAGATCATATAGAAAAATTGATGATTAAATGTTTACTACATTGAATTACTCGGGGAAATTCAAATTAATTTAACCTTGAAATCAAAGTGCAAGTTTCACCAAACGGTTAAAATACTGTAGAATGAAAATACTGTAAATTTTATAAAAAAATAAAATTCAACGAACGATCTTACTTTATGGCCCCACATATGTTGGATATGTTTTCATCACAATTAAAAAAGTTCATCAGAATCAACTTTGTTAATGATTTAGTCATATTCTCGTTTTTCCAAGATTTTCGTCAAAGATTTCCAGAAAAAAAACCGAAATTGAATCGTTGATTTTATGCATCATAACCTTACTTCTTTATTTTTACAAAATGCGATGGCTTTCGCTATTAGTCGTTGTTTTATATTTTATGAATGATAATGTAAAATTCTTTAAGTTTGATTAGCCATTATAAAACATTTCCTTCCTCGTGTCAACTTTT
Source organism: Anopheles maculatus (assembly GCA_002091835.1). Lineage (NCBI taxonomy): Eukaryota > Metazoa > Arthropoda > Insecta > Diptera > Culicidae > Anopheles > Anopheles maculatus. Next base: position 72,347 of record KZ062805.1, read on the forward strand.
CGTACGTTTACGAAACACTGTAACATATCCATGCCGAAATCTGTGCAACTATCACTCGCAAACCAACTCACTCCGCGCCGGCATGAGAAAGATGACGTATATATAATCATTGTTAACTGGCAAGCTTAAGTGGCTGCGACGTGTAAACGTGGTGTACTGTATCCGGGCACGTAGTGTACAGATGAAAAGTTTTCGGGTGGAAATTCATAAATTTTCTACCTAGTTTTCGCCGAAACAGGGATGAGGATGCCAGTTCAAAACGACGGAATGATATCCATCCACACAAAAAAGGTTGGCCAGCTACCTGCCTTTGTGTTGATTTGTTTTGTATTCTCTCTCTCGTTCGCTCCTTCGTATACTGTTCGTTTGTGATGAAGCTTTGCCGAAGTTGGCCATTTTCCTGTTCGCTAAGGCAACAAAATTACAACTCGTGCACTGAAAGGTATCCAGTAGCAACATCAGCTTAACTGCACCAAACAGGGAGCATGAGACAGAAAGAGAAAGCGAGAAGGAACAAAGCAAAACAAAAAAACAACACATAATACAAGAGCAACTTAGCGCAAAGGGATCCATGGCACTGAGGTTCAACGCTAAAAAGCTTCAAAATTGAACTTGAGACGTGATCCGCATTTTATCTGCTTCGTAAAAACCTGCAGGACGCAACACGCTCCAGGCGATTGCATGATGCAGGGCAATAAGGTCCCCTTTTTTGTGTGTGGATTGGACGGGGAAGGAGAGAAAGAAGAAGGAGGTAGCAAAGGCATAAAATCGTACGAGGCGAGTGTAGCCGAGTGCTGCATATTCTCTGTGTCCTTTGCCTGTCAATCTTGCAGCGCACACAATGTCACTGTATCGTCAATTTCTCCAAAACTGTCGTTCCAAAAATTTAGACACAATGGAAATTGGAAGGCAATATGGGATCCAGCAGTCCAGCAAAGGGCAAGGACCTAAGGGATGGTTGTGAAAAGTTTAACAAAAGACAACCACGACCGGTAAAGAAAGAAAAGCGAGAGATTATCCCGAAAAGGGCTGCGTCTTCCGAAGAGTATGACTAACAACTACTAACTGAATGCGTTTTCATTTCTCTTTTCTATGCTTATCAATATGAATATGATATGTTTTTTTCATACATATACTCACACATCTTGTCACTCGAAAAGAGTGAAAAATCCTAAAGCGTTCCATCGAACCCAACAATGAGATGCTGGTGTGGAAAGAGCACTTCTTCACCGATAAGTAGATCATATGAGCGCCTTTTTCACCAAGTATCGACCAACAGGGAAAAAAACCTCCGCAAAGGCTCCGTAATGTACCACACAAACCGCGACCTACAAACCCCGTCTGTAGCCAAAAACGAAACGAACATTTCCTCACGAACACCGAAAGATAGGTGAGTCAAATGGAAAGAAAAATCAACCAAAGGCACACTCGGCGGCTCGCACATTCTTTTCACGGCACAAAACCCCGAAACAGAAACAGGTCGTCTTCAATGACACGCCGGGAACAAGGGAGAAACAACATAAACTTAAAGCACGGCCACACTTTTCCTAAACCGACCGGCGAGCAGATTTCTTCTTCGGAGTTTTGGCATTCACTTCCGACGCGATCCATTGCAGCAAAGAAAGTGCATGAAACGTGTTATTTCGTCGCTCGTGACGACTCGTTAGGATGCAGACGAGAAAAACAAGCTGGCACGGAAAAGATGAAAAATCCGCCCCATAATACACATAATAGTACATTCACATGGGGCCACACCACCACTTGAATGCCGTAGGTGAGCACAAGATGGGAAATGAATGGCGCACAGTGTGGACGATCATAAAAGCCAGCGGCGACTGTTGGAGCGTCTTCAGCAAGCGTACATATGCTTTTTCGGTACGAGTTTTTAGTGCACTACGCTGATTGTGGAGGATTTTCTCTTTAATGGCTTGATGAAAGGAAAGGCAAAGAAACATAAAAGAGACGGAAATCTCACCTTTTCAGTGTACCTGGCAATGTTGCCCGTTCATGGTGGCTTTTGTTAGGGATGATTTGATAAAGTTTAAACTTTAGGAATTTTTAGGAGAGTGACAGTTACAAAGCTTTGTACATTCGATTTGAAACAGTTTAAGCAAAGGAGTTGTGCATCAAAACCACATTTGAAAATATAGATATGTACAGACAATTATTTTGATAACTGACAACAATAACGATTTGCTCTTCGCTCTGATTCGGTTTTTTGTTAACTCAAACAAGTTGTTGGTTTTTATTAACTCAAACAAGTTGCAAACAGAACGAGAAGGCGGCTACATAAATAAGTGCAGTTTCTGACGTATAGAGGGCGCTTACGGGATTGGGTAGAGAAAGATCATTTATCGCTTCATTTATGACGACATTGCAATCAGAGAAAAGAACTCGTCCAGTAGCAAACGAATGCGCGCAAAAAGAGAAGATTTTTAATGTGAAGTAATTAAATGGTTAACCGATTACGAGAAATTGGTCAATGCTATTCAAGGAAATCAACGAAAAGTGTTAATCGTGCAAAAAACATCAGCTATCGTTAAGCGATTAATTAAAGTGCCTACAAACAAAGTCATGCTAGTGATGGCCTCAATATGCAGGCAAGGAGCACGTAAAAAAATATTACTTTCGAATATCAAAAGGCGATCTTACCAACTTAAGTAACATCCAGAATATATTTAACTTAGGTAAGTCCTCGATGACTCCAAAGCATCCAGAAAAAAAACCTTAAATTAGTCAGGACGCTGTCTTACATTGACTGTAAGAAAGTTTGAAGCATATGGCTTACAACTTTGCAAGGATTTGACACAACATTTATTAGCAGGTTAACCCAAGAGAAGCTTTTTGATGGACCAAAATGCGTTATGGTTAAATCCTTTACGTATATAGGAAACTTGTAATTTACCTATAATATACTAATTTATCATATCATTACAAGGAACAGACCATGTCTCAAGGTACTGTCATTAATTAAAATTAAAAAGCATGCATTTACGTAACCTTTTTCATGCATTCTGAGATAACATCCATCAGACGTGTCTTTCAAATGCAATCCTGTCCGGCCTGTATCGAACAATGCGATGGATCAATTACAATTTGTCCGGTTGCTGTACCAATCTAGATTATGCAACCCGGGTTTCCCTGTTCAATGCAAATAGTGAGGTTGAACATTCTTAAAAGCAAATCGATGGCAACACTGCTTACAACAGGGGGAGAAAAAGCACAACATTACATTTTAATATCCTCTTGGGCATCATTCTAGAATGGGTGGTAGCATTTCCAACATCCTTTGGTACCTTGGATACGAGTATAATGAAGCCCAACTAAAAGCACCAGGATGATGGCGCAGGTATACGACCACATATTTGTTCGCCCATGACAGACGATAAGAGCAAACAAATGCTCGATTTCATAACACTCAACAACCGGTTTCCGGTCACCCCTACTCCAACAGCTTTCGGGTTTCGGAACGGCGAAGGAATGAAACTAATACGCACACATACACACATGTAGATATATTTGATGCGTCCGTCCTTCCTGTCTATTTCGAGGACCTGGATTCTACAATGGGTAGTTTCATTGTCGAACAAACACAAAATGTGAGTACTCAATCGATCGATTTTCTTTTTCCCATGGTCCAATGTTACGCTGCCAGTGTACGATTGTATGGCCATCGATTCGCACCCACTGACCAACCAAAACGTCCATCCAGCACATACACACACATACATTCCAGGATGGCACGAATGGAACGAAAGAAATTGACTGGTCGGTAAAGACAACAGAACAAAACAATTACCACCCGTGCTCCGCACCGTACAGCAGGACGGTTGTTTGGACGACCATAAAACGATAAACACGACGGCCATCATACACAAACGAAACACACCCAACCAGTACAAACCGGTGCAGAGCTGTTACGTTCAATGGTGGTTCTTCTTTTGGCAAAGAAACCATCCCTAGCCAAAGCTCATGCTGGGCGTAAAGTGTCACATGCGGCATTGCGTTTGGAGCTCAAACATGCTGAACACGGGCCGCCGACAATGCTTCCGTCTTTCACAACCGGCAATGGATATCCTTATTTTCGACATCCTTAAACCCTAACGCCCTCAAAAAAAAAAGAGGAAGCATTGTGGGAAGGTCTCACCGGTTTTGTGTTTTTTTTTCTCTCTCGCCGATGCGTGTTTTCTTTTCGTTTTCCGAAGTTAATTCCGTACAGCATAAATCGATCCGTAGCGTCTGCTAAAACAAAACGAAAGAAACAAAAAACCTACAGCCATTGCTAGAATCCGGTACGCAGGCACCGTTTTTGCAGCAGTAGTTGGTTCCCGATTCAATCGAAAAAACGACATCCGATGATGATGACGAACGAACGAACGAGGGTACACCGAGGGTGAGCCTGTCGCACGGCACAAGAACACACTTCGAATCTCGTCGATTGGGTCCTGATCGACCGGACCGAAACAAACGCCCCGACAATGATTCTCGCCGTGCGGAACTAACTCTCGCAGCAGCATCAGCAGCAGCAGCAGTACCGTTGAGCCTTTGATTGTTTAGCCGGTCGTTTGGGCCGTCGTTTGGCGAATGCTTTGGCCAAAACGAACACGACCAAACGATCGACATCAAAGCGAACGGGCAACAGTTAGCTCCCCATCCACACGTTGAACAATTCGAAACTGGGAGCGCTTTCCCATCGCCACTACCATCGCCGCGAAACCTTGCGGCACGGGAAAATGGGTTCGGAACAATGGAACTCTCACTCTCGAACTATTTCAACGCCAAGGTGGTTGTTATTACCCGAATCACTATTGTACGAATCGACACCGGACAGAGAACGGGAGCGGAGAGCAGGAAACACAGCGTTCCCAACGCTTTCCCATTTTCCCTGGGTTTTGTTGCCTTCACTCGACGGGGCTAAGGATCCTTTGACGCTGGGAGTCACTAGATTGGTAAGCAACCGTACGACGATGGGTTATCAGTTACTCCTATTTCTCGGCATCGGCACCCGTTGACTTTGGTCTCCGCACCGGACCATCACCCTTTGTCAGCGTTGACAGATGGTTTATGTTCATTTTCTATCAACACTCTCCCGTCGCTTTCTTCCCACCTCACTCTCTCTCTCTTTCTCTCTCTCTCTCTCTCTCTCTCTCTCTCTCTCTCTCTCTCTCGACCCATGGAGTAGTACAGCTATTTGATCTTTCAATAGCAATGGAATTGAAATCAACACGATTCAATCGCACACCACCACATACATGCCTTCACATTCCTCATATCCCGAATCAAGCTGCTACGGTTCACAATAATGTCAGGCAACTGTTTGTAAAAGGACGTCTCGGGTAAAAGTAAATAAAAATGAATCGGTTTCGTTTGGGCGTTAGTTGACGGTGAACCGGTATCGTATCAGAACAGACAGGTGACGACGGTAACGCACATACATTAACGAACTTCGTTTTTGTTTGTGCAATTCCAATTATTAACAACCAATTTGTGTATGCTTCGTTTACGATCGAGTTACACTGTAGCAATTGTTTGAAATAGACAATACCATTTGAAAAGTGAATAGGTTATTACCGATTTATGTTTCTTCAGTGTCCAACTTGCGAATCGCCTAACACTAAACCTACATAATTAAATTGTGATGTTTTTAAATTGTCATGGCATAATAGTTAATGTAAATGATGAGTGTGAAGTTCATCCTGACCACGCTTACAGCTATTTACGCAGACGATCTTTGCATAATAGAAAACAATTGACGACTGCAAGACTTTTGGGAATGCATAATTGTTGTCTACCAAGCTCCTCGAAGCTTTGCGTTAATAAGTGTTATGTCGGTCTTTTAAACGCGTTCTGTCAGACGACCCTTAATACAATTATGTTGTATACAGACAAGCAACGTGCTATCAATAGACGAGGACAGATTAAATACAGACAGAGATCTAGTGTAGTATCATTAGACTCGACACTTACGTTGATGCCTCATGTAAAAGAAAAAATCGGGCGCGGAAATCGAGCTTTAGAGCCGAAATTTAAGATGACTTTGACGTTCTGCTATTACTAGCGTCAGCTCGGTCGTTTGGTGCCCATGGGATAACATAGTAGATACTTTACATTACAAAGAAAACTGTCCCGTTATGCAATTACTCAACTAAACTGTAGAGACAATTTAGAGTCAATTTGTCACAGTACGATGAACGCCTGTCGCTGTTAAGATTGGAACATTTCAATAATTAGAAAAATGATTTTCGACGACATCTCTTTTCGACGACAGCCTAAGACGCCTTTGAAGCGCGCTTTGAGAACTTTCAAACAGCGCAGTTAGCTCGTAGTTCATTCTTTGTCTCCACACGCTCTGTTCCATACACCGCCCAAGATAGTCCTTAGCATCCGCCGCTCGTAAATGGCAAGTACAATGGCGTCCTCCGTCAGCATACTCCAGGACTTGTGGAGCCTGTGGTAGCCAAGATTCCCTAGAACATTGCGCATGTGGATATCGCTAGTTATGTTGTTGTTCGAATTAACAACCGCAGAAGCACTTTTCTACCATCTTGAGATCGTCGCCGTCAACCGATACGCAGCTACCCAGTCAGGCTGTATCACGGTTTGAGCAATCGGCAATCAGACACTTTATTTTCATCGCATCAATCTTAACCTATAAGCCCCGCTTTTCAGTCGAGCGTACGTATCGCACACCACCGCAGATGGCCTTGAGGTTTTAACACTCCTCATCCTGGACCTAAGAACCAGAAAATCTATCCATTCAATTAAAAAGATTCTGGACAAGCTCAGTATTGTTTCCCAGCCGAGCATTACTGCTGCATGAGCATAAGAATGAGAAGCCTGGGGTATAAACTATCACTCTGTTACTTACCGTGTTGTTTATAAAATAGATTTTTACTATTAATCGGCCGGCAGATGTCAAATGAATTCGTCAAGAAATTTTCTCTTTGACCAAAAACTGTGTATTTAGGATGAAGGAACAATTGTTATATAAGGCATGCCAAAACATGCGTTCATTTATTTTTCAGAATTTGTGAAAAATTTCCTTTGAGCCTTTTTTGGGGGTTTCACATTCGAAAAAGACTTTTTTTTACGATATTTGTTGGTAAGCGTATTAATTGTATATGTAGCTTTCGTTTCAACTACGCTTTTTAGCAAAATTATGAGTCTACTAAGGAAACCAATAGTGCTGATTGATACGTAACCGTTTCGCACATCTTCTTCGTAAACAAACATTGATAAAACTGTAAGGGCTCGTTAAAAACATTGTTCTCATATCTAAAGAACAAAATTTTACATTCACTTAAAATTACCTTCACGGCCATTTTATCAATTCCCGAAAAACTGCTATCAAAAGAAAAATAGTCATTTCCCGTTTCTGTTTTGCATGCAGCTTTTTGCTACCTAAAAGCTGGGTTCTGATAACACTCCGAGACGTGACCACGTGTAAATGCATCCTTCTTAATAGCCCATTTATGGTCGTTCCTGTGGGCGGGTGTTTATGGTATGGTAGCGCTCGAAATATATTGGCCCAACATTTCTAAGCTCACCGGCCCATTTCCTCGGGACCGGATTTGCATCACCAAACCAAATTCAAACGATGCTCGGTCGCGACGGCCAAACACATAAGCAAACAACATTATTTATGCGATCGAAATATTTCACCACAGGTGAGTGCGTTCGAGCACCGGCCACTTGCACGTGCGAGCGTGCGAGAAAGATTTAATGGCAGCCGATAGTTTATGACAACGGACGCCGCACCGCCGGCAGTCGATGTGTTCGATGTGTATTTATGCCGAGTGTTTGGGTGGCTTTTGCTTGCCAAAACTGCAGCCATTTTTTCCCTGCACCCTGCGAAGGAAGAAAAACCGTTCGCGAAAACTATAAATCACACCGTGGGATCATTTGTAGACCATTTAAATGTTTAATAAAACGGGTATGTATGGCTTCCGGTTTCCGGGAAAAGAGTTTTCCAAATTTTATATAAGCTCTGGTGATACAAGCAAAAGCCGATTGAGATTGACAGGATGCATGAGCTTACACCAGAAGAGCAATGAATGGTGCAGTACACCATAAACATTGTTCGTGGTAAAGAAATTACTATGCCACTAGGCCACAAGAACACTACAGCATCTCTAAGCAGCAGAAAGAGAGAGAGAGAGGTAGATAGAGCGAGAGAAAAACGACGACTTACTACAGCCATCGCAAACAAGACAGTTGCCAGTGCAACTGCAAAACGAACCTCAGTCACGAAAAAGGCCAAGAGCTAATGTCAAAGTCCTTCAGCAGCGCGACGCCAGCGCAGCCATTTTTTTCCCTGCACCCTGCGAAGGAAGAAAAACCGTTCGCGAAAACTATAAATCACACCGTGGGATCATTTGTAGACCATTTAAATGTTTAATAAAACGGGTATGTATGGTTTCCGGTTTCCGGGAAAAGGGTTTTCCAAACTTTATATAAGCTCTGGTGATACAAGCAAAAGCCGATTGAGATTGACAGGATGCATGAGCTTACACCAGAAGAGCAATGAATGGTGCAGTACACCATAAACATTGTTCGTGGTAAAGAAATTACTATGCCACTAGGCCACAAGAACACTACAGGAGCATCTTTAAGCAGCAGAGAGAGAGAGAGAGGTGGATAGAGCGAGAGAAAAACGACTACTTACTACAGCCATCGCAAACAAGACGATGCCGGTGCAACTGCAAAACGAACCTCAGTCACGAAAAAGGCCAAGAGCTAATGTCAAAGTCCTTCAGCAGCGCGACGCCAGCAACGGAACGGTCAGCTTCGCAACAGTTCGAGAGGATCGTTATAAAATATTTATTTTTGTGCCGTTGTTTTCCACTCCAACCTGAGTAAGGTTCATTTTTTTGCACACAATATTCGTGCCATTGCCCGATGGCACGAATCGAACGGCACGGCATGCACATCTTCTCGAGCTTCAAGTGTGCACCGGACAGTGGTATTTTGATGCGGTACGAGTGCTGCAAGCAAACAACCAAAAGCAATAGAGAGAAGAAAAAAAAATCCAAATAAAGAAGCAAAAAACAACAACACCCAACGCCACCAAGAAATGATGTTCCGGAAAGTGGAGAAAAACATCGCTACCGAGTGGGAGCGTAACAATCACTACCGAACAATCCAAAAAGCACAAACCCCTGGAACGTATCCGTATTCCTCGGTTGGCACTCTCCACTTAATGTTGTTGTTTTGCAACAGAACCACATCGGCCTCCCGTTTGCAAGCTTCTCGCCCAGCTTCCGACTGTCCGCCTTTTGCCATTCCGGCTCGCATCAGCTCACCCCAGGAAGCGGAAGAGACGTAGCACATGGAAACGACAATTGCATTTCCGCCATTAAATTTCACCACTCACTGCACCCGGCAGCACTGGAGGACGCTTGATGCTATTATTATCTGCAGCCCGGGTTGGAGGACTTAAACATTTCCGGGGCTGCAAAACCGAACCGAAAGCTGGTTTTGCAGGATGTGCGGAAAGACAAACGAGCATCGCCAACCGTGCCACCGTGGTTCGGTGCTGGAGAAAATGCATACACACACACACACACACACAAAAACAACAACTCCGGTAACGTGAAGCAGATGGCCAAGTGGCACTAAAATCGATGTCATTCGGGTTGGCTCTTCATATTGGCCTTGCCCGGCATCTTGATACGGGAGAAAAAAGGTTGCATGGTGTGGAGCGTTGGGAGAAAAATGCAGTGTTTATGTTTGTGTTCATGATAGGTCATGTTTGGGAAACGAAGTTTTTTTGTTTTGTTTTCCTGTTTCTTTTTTTGCTGTGTGCTTCACACGCTCTGACCGAAGTTTCGTCGCCAACGGCCATCAATCGAGTAGCATCATGCTCGTCTTAAAGCATCCGTTTTCGGAACATTCGATTGATTCGCACTTCGGAACAGGTTTTAAGCTATCCTCATAATGTTTTGACTTACTTTTATCAACGTAAATCGGATTTCCAACAAGCTTCAACCGTTTCATTTTTATTTGTTAAATACGCTCAAAATGGGTAAAGGACCGATGTCCTCGCCTAATGATCTTGGTTTAACCCTAGCACGACCACCTTTTTTTTTTCTTTTTATCGTTATACACCATCTCTGCCCGCTAGCAAATTGGGTACAACGGGATGGAAATTGAAGTCAATGTGGGACCATTTTCAACCATAGCCAACGGTCATATCCGACCCCTACACCCATGCGGACGAATTTGGGTAAGAGATAAACCGAGAACAGCAAACCGCTTCCAACCAAACTGCTCCATTTTATGCGCCATGACCCTGGCATTACGATCCGGGCCCCAGGCATTGATACTACCGGTCCCGCAAGTCGATTCGTCAATTATCTGATCGGATCCTTTTAAGGTGCCTGTCTGTGTCATCGCTAGGTTAACTCGTTTCATCCGATGCAGCTAGTATCTGCTTCGTTATCTCTGTTTTTCGAACATTCATCGAAGCTCTTTTGGAGCGTGTTGTGCAACAATTTTACTGCTATTACGTACTCGAACCTGGTACTTATTATGTAGTAAAGAAAAACAGCGATATGCATTACTTCTGAGAATTATCCAAGAATATGGTTCAAAGATTGTTTGAAGTGTAAGGGAGTGTGCAGGGAATAATTCACGGCGGCAACAATTCATAGTCAATATGTGACATAAACCGACCCTGGTAGTGCTCGTTCTCACCATTCATCAAGCAATTATTTTACTGCGAAGCTTATTTAGCTCCAGGAAGCGGACCCTAATTGCAGGCATACCAACAAATGCTACACATTATACGAATTTCAATACAAGCATCGAACGTTACGCAAGACCAGGTCCGGCACCCATGAAACAGAGCTCCGTTGCTTTCGAAATGTTCGTAATTTGATTAAATTTAATCCATTCGGAAAATTGTCCTACGTTCTGCTCATCGGTCTGCAACAAACCGTTCCACAAGTCGTGCGGAAAAACGGCACATGGATGGCTCGTGGTGGGCGTCGTGCCTTGTGTGTTTCAAACCACCGCACTCTACTAGAAACGGAGCGAACAAAGACACATAACCATTTTCAGTTTCACCAAAATCCAACTGCCTAATCCATCCCCAACCCCTCTCTCTCTCTCGCGTACACGGCCCATCACGAAACGGCATCAAGGTCGGGATCATAGCTCGAATTCTCAGCCCCGAGACCAAGTGGATTTACTCTTCAAGGAAAAATTGGAACGACTTTTCCCCAGTGTGACGCTACCGACAGTAACGGAGGCTCCAGGGTCCAGGGTTAGGTAACTTACCCACTACTTGCATACTGATGTGTTCCGTGGCGGTGGAAAACGATGGTGCGTCAGCAGTAACTTCACAGGAAAAATTGCCCGACAGTCCGAAGCCCACATTTTTGATAACCACCTGTCGGTTGTCGGACATACTAGCCTGTAACGGGGAGGGGAAAAGGAAAGAAGAGAAAAAACGAAATACAGTGAGCAATTAGTTTCAGTACAGTAAAAGGGCGTAAGTGAATTGATCGAACCGATGAGTTGACCATTGCAATCCGTGCTCAATGCATAAAATAGTAACAATTAAATGACATCATTGTCGCAGTGGGCAACCGTAGAACAAATATCGAGATAGCGTTATTTTTTTATGTTTTTGTACCTATGCTTCGTTTCACCAACAATACTTTCAAGATTTACAATGGAGACGCCTGGTATTTTATTACCTACCGTTTGGTTGACAAAGAACTAGTTCGTGTACTTTAAAAGTAGGCTACAACAGCGCAATTTAAATACAAAAATTTACCTATTGATCATATTGATTCCGGTTTTTAAAATGTATTTTTTTGTTTTTCGCCAATATTTACAACAGTTTGAATTTTACATTTTTATGTATTAAAGCCATTTGGTAACACGGTACTATGTCTACTGTGCATTGGCTAGAACACATCGCCGGTATCGCTTTCGCGGTTTAATAAAACTAAAATTAAAGTCCACTTCTATTAATAGAAATTAATGTTATTTGTACTACCTCACTCATCCAGACACGAATGATGATTTAGTCGTCTGTCTCGTGCATAATCCGATCCGGGGATTGTTAATGAGCTCACGCCACATCAACCCCTACGAAGCTGCTCGGTTGGAAACGAATTCTAACCGCACTGTGCACGGTCTTGCTTTCAACAAAACCCGGCGCTCCATTGACACCACGAGGTCACCATCGCCCAACCGGTTATTGCGACCGGAAATGGATATTCAATCCCGGATAATACCGAAACCATCATTTATAAGAATTTGATCGTTTCACATGCGCGACGCTGATCCGCTTTTGCAGTCAGATAAATATATCTGCTCCATATTTATGACCGAACCAATAATTCATTCATTTCTCCCTATAAAGAGCTCCGTTAGTATGTTTGCTGCTACTTTCCACGATTTTCCACGCAATGTCGGGGGCTTGGGATGGGAACTCGAATGGAAAAAGCACTCACGTACAACGAATAAATGTATTAGGAGAAGTTCATTCAGTACACACACACACACACACCAACCAAGGCTATATCGTCCGATCAACAAGGCTCGGTGTCCGATTCGAACATTTCTTTTTCATTCTTTAGCCGTCCAGGTTTAGGGAGGATTGGGAGGTGGAAAATGTCACCGAATAAGCAAGCATTTACCCCGAACGATTTTCCACGCCAGTATGGAACGTTGACTGGCCCCGCCTCCAATTCGATAGGGGACCCTGTCAATTCGGCGTGATCCCATCATCCTTTTGCACCCGTTTAATGGTCGCCTTACAGTTCTACCTCGCTTTGTCATTTTCTGTGTCAAACGGTTTTCGATTTTCTTCTTTCTTTGTTGTGTTCTCCAATTCATCTTAAACTATTAACGATCCAGCCTGTCGGTTACAGAAATCTTCCACTTCTTTAATATCTGAGTTACGTTTGGAACGTCCGATATGGTGTAAAAAGTCGATTTCTCCGAAGAAAAACCAGTAAAGCTTATAGATAGATAGCCCGCAATGTCTTTTTCTTTCCCTCGGGAGTCAGGCAGAGCATTAGCTTATGTCGTCTGTCGTGCGAAACAAGCACAGCACAAAAGCTGGTCACCTAATACGTTACCATATTCGTACGTATGCTGTACATTAAACATCCTACGACTCTTAGAATGAGTGCAACCAGCAACGACAAAAAAAATCGAGCAAAAACGCTTCCAAAAGAAATACGATATTTATAGGAAGACGGAAAGCTTGCCATTTTTCGCGTCCAAAATTGAGTGCCGTTCAAGGCGGTGTAACTGAAGCACACAGCCCAGTCCGCGGGTAGGACAGGCAGAAAGGCTAACGACTACGAAGCATGGGACGATAATCTCATAAATATATTATAAGAAGAGGCTGCTTTTCTTCAAACGCTTTCGACGGTCTGACAAAATAGATCGCTCTTCATACTGAACCGAGGGCTGCTCCGGATGCTAAGATGCTAAGTCAAAAAGTTACGCAAGGAAACCGTGCCATGTATAGCCTTCCCCTTTACACCCGTTTACACCCACGTTCACACCCCCTCTCGCCAAGCAGTGGCTGAATATTTCGGCGACGATGTTCGCTGTCCACCAATGTACAGATCAACCAAATTGGCTTCCATTTTGGACGTGCCCTTTTTCTTTCTGCAACGCCGTCAACTATCTAGCCCATGACGAAGACCACAAACGATTTTCTGCTTTGGTTCGGCCAGCACGCATTGCTTAAATGGGTAAAATCGGGAATCACAAATTGGTAGAAAACGAAAACTCTTAATGTCAAAAGAATCTGGAGCTTTTTTTTTGTATTGCTTGCTATACGGAATGCCAACTTTGGCCAATCTTCTATTCAGGCGAGTTTTGTTCTGCAAGAAAATATTTGAATTGCCACGTACAACGCGCATCAGCCGGCTCGTGGCGTCATGCTCCGAACGAACCATGACAGATAAATTCCCAATGATAAACAGCAGCCGGAAATGGGTATTACGGCCACATCTGATATTGATCAGACAATTTGCTAGTGAAATATGTTGTTTTTGCTTAAATATTTGTCACGACGATTGGCGTAATCGGAATAAACAACTTAAAACAGTTCTACACAATGTGTTTTGGTACAATAGAAAGTTGAAAAAGTTATCTCAAGTATATCCTTCAAATAAAAAGCTTTCTTGCTATTCTCACATCCGATAGGATCACTTATAAAACTTAACAGCATTTCATTATCTTTTGCCATCCTCTTTGATCTTATGGCAATGGCCAGTTACCACTTTTTTTTCTTCCCTTCACTTTTATATCTCCTCTTCAACTGGGCTGGGATTACTTTTCCGATAATTATCATAACAATTTTCTCAAGCAGATACCAATCCGCAATAATCGCTCGGCGAATTCTCGCTCTCAGCGTCCTTATTCCAATACCGCTCACAATGTAGAGCACTTCAGTTGTCTTAAAATATCCGGGTTCATCTCATCGAAAGTTGCACAGCTCAGCAAAAGCAACAACAATTCAATCCATTTCAGCACCAACTTTGCAGAAGAAACTACAACGTGAAAGCAAAAAGCCTAACGCTATTGGTTGGATGCGATGCGAAGGAATTTGACCTCTCGCCGGATACTCGGATTCGAGCGTGCCGGGACAACAACAATCAGTCAGCCACACGGCACTTGCACCGCTCGAAAGGGATGCGAAACGATGGAAGATTATCTTTCAGCCTTCCAATTATAATTAATAAGTTAATAACGAGCGGAAAAACAGAGGACGCCCTTCATCCAGTCTAACTTTCGAACGCGTTAGAATGGAAGCAAAAACGGAACTGACAAGAATTTACACAAAAAGCACCAAGCTAGGATCATTTTCGCAGCAACAAACAAAAAAAGGGAGGACAACGGACTAAATAAAGCACGAAACAAGACATTTTGCCCTCTTCAAAGTCAAATCCCATTTGCCGATCAAGAGCTCGGTCAGGTTGCTTGACGGTGAACATAGCTTTTTGTTTTTGCTCTACAAATCCACCCAAGTGCAAACGATCTGATTTCTAACTTAAATCGGTTGCGTTTTTGTTTATACGACAGTGAATAACAACCTCCGAAAAGCAACAAAACGTACATCGCGAGTTAGTAAAGGTACCGGGACAACAAGCACACACCCCGACAAGATTACTTATTCGTTTAATATGTTTAACGACCTTCGTGTGTTTTTACAAGGATTCGCAAGACAACCAACGACGAAAAAACACAAACCGATAAAACACGACTCCACCAACAGCGGAATGGCAGAAAGGACCAGACCACCCTAGATCCCAATAATAATCATCTGTAAATGTAATCGTGTCTTATCAGTTTCGTTTCGGTTTCGGTTTCTAGTTTTTGCGTCCGACAATCCTCAAGACGCTTAACGACGTTTGTCGCACCGGGAGTGGGTTTCTTTTTTACTGTTTGCGAAACCTCGGCACTTGTGCGCTTGTTCTTGTCGCAACGGGGTCCCAAAGTAATCGGGTGTTTGCGATACGCCAAGACGTAACAAACGTTGAGCATCAGCAAGTCACGTTTGCCTGTTGAAAAGAATCCACAGTACACGGTCAGTCAGTGATGGAATGGCAAACCAAAAAGGGCTACAAATAAAATGAAAAGCTATCTCTCCATTAATGATGTCTTCTTAAACAATTCCGGATGCCTCTTACGGAAAGTATGATTATATTTAAACTTCCAGCTTTTCCATCGCGAGAATCATCCGTGTCCGTGATGCCCCGGGATCAGAAAAGGCGGATTAATGTCAGCTTAAGGAGAATGCCTTTAAATTACCCGGGTCCGGACGAACCGTTCTTAATACTACTCGATACTTCGTTCGGACCGATCACGATGAGCCGCCTGTCAACTGTACATTTTCTTTAAAATCGAATCTTTTCGCTACTTACATCGACATTGATACCGGGGAATGGAAAAATCTTCTTGCTCGGTTGCTGGCTTGGCGAGTAGCGGTAAAACTCACGCAACCCTCGATAGAACTTTACGGAGTAGAGGGGCGAATCATCCAGTTCATACAGACAGCGCAACGTGGCATGTTGACCGCGACGCACTGCTGGGGGATCTACCACCAGCTGTACCGATCGAATAGCGCCGAACCCATAATCTGCAATGGAAAGAGATGGAAACACAATCAATTAAAACAGATGTAACTACTGTGCTGCAATAAAACGCAATTTTTATATCACAATAAATAATTCCACTCGTTCATTTCGAGCGAACCAAAAACACACACTCTTCAAGCACAGCTTTCCAGGTACGGCGTTCCGAATCCTCTCTAAGCTGTCAGCATTCGCTGCCAAGGATATTAATCGGCCCTACGCTGTTGAGATGGAAACTTCAGTTCGACCCACCGTTTGCAATCTTCCACGCTTAATCAACTGCGAAACAACAACACATTTTCCGACATATTCATTACCGGCTTAGGATAGACCAGGAACACCAGGCTTCCAAAATAGCTCTTACGCGGCAAGAGAACGAAAAAAGCACACCATAGTAGAAAAAGCACCGAGCGCCCGGGCAAAAGAATGGGAAAAGAACGGCCTACACTTTCCCACTTGTGGATTAATGAAGACGTAAGAACTCGGGGTAAAAACGTCGGGCCAAAATTAACTCTCGCAAGAAAAAGGACTCTAACGGCAGGCACACGATGCCGATTTTCGTCCCACTGTACCGTGCTGTGTGTGTGTGTGTTTTTTTTCTCCTTTGTTGTGCCATTCTTTTTGTGTTAACTTAATTAATTTAATGAAAATTAATGTTCATCAAATAGGTCCCGGTGGTACTACGTCATGGGCGAAAGTAATGCGTTCGGTTCTGGCAAGGTCAGTGACGGCAGCAGCCAAAACTTGCTCCTTGGTTCCAGCACACAGTCAGTCCAGTTGCACTTACTCACCTAATGCCTATTGGAAGCAACAACGGCAGAAGAGTCTCCCGAGACTGATTGCTACCTTTGCATTAAGTAAAACATGCAGCTTAATACAGCAGCTGAAGGAGAAGATCAATGATAAGTTCACTGTTTGGGGTGAAACTCACGAACACAAAAGAACGTTAAAAAGCCTTCTGGTAGTTATTAAAGTAAGACAGATGATTGCCTTTCAAGCATTATTTAGTGAACATTTCAAAATAACGTGTCTTACTGTTACTTGATTGATTAAACCTAAAAATCTTTAAAAAACTTGTTGTCTAGCATCAAAGTTCTTCAAGTTCATTTTTCTCTCTTCCTCAAGTAAAACAAAAGCGAAATAAAACCAATCAAAACGAACCAAAAAGTCACGCCAGTATCAATAAACCAGCGAAAAAAAGAACAAAAATCCATAAAGAGGCTAACGAACTAAAAATTCGAAAATTCTACCGACAGCAGCCTGAGAAAAGCCAACATTTGCATCTGCTAAATGTACTTGTCGCACCCAGAACCCGGCATTCTCAGTCCGGCCCTGCCATACGAATCGCCAACCGAGCCCCAACTGTCACTGACGATGGCACACACTTTGTTTTCCCACTGGAAGAGCCAAATTTGCACATCTATTTCTTTTAATGGTTCGACCTGCCTGCGGAGAAGACTTTTCGAAGGGCCATCGTCAAAACGGCGTGTAGAAATGCACAAATACCCCGGGAAACGAGATCGCCCGGTCCTAGAACTACACTCAACCTTTTCTACGGTTCCCGATGGTGGCGTGCTAGAACGTGAACGTGTATACCACGTGTGTGCGTGTGTATTTCTGCCCCTTTCAAACGGAAGACGATAAATTTTCTTTTATTATCTGCTCGGAATCTGTTTTAACGATATTTTTATGATAATTTCGCACATTCCGTTCGCCTTTCGCATCCGTTCGGTTCGGTTGAAGGGTGCGCGCTTTACTTTCTTCGCCATCGCCATCGGTGGTGCATTCGATCTCGGGAGTTCTTGGGCCGGTTCTTGGTTGAAATCGCTGGATTCCTTTCTTGGCCGGCCAAATCGGTCGGCGTTCGATACGGTAGCAATTTTCCAGCGCGAAGAATTCCGGCTCTGGTTGGAAAGCTTCTTCAATTTCCGCAAACATGAGCCTCCGGATTTTGCAAACGGAGCATTGCTTTTGCTGCGAGGTCATGGCTGAGATTTTTGTACGAGCCTTCACTTTTTTTTATGTTCCGTTCGGGGTGAGAATGTTTGTGCTGTGCTGTGGTACCGCGCACCATACCGAAGAGATCATGGCGACTGAAGAACGAAATAGACCATGATAGACCATTGCTTCAAGCAAATCGGGAAGAGCACAAAGAGGAAAACAAGCGCCTCGATCGAACGCAAACGCTAGTGTGCTGTTTGCTTAATCGTTCGTGCCTTCGACGAAATTTGTGACGAATGAATGGGGATTTTCCTTCTTTTTTTTCACTAAAGTCATCCACCGTCCAAAGTTGTCCGACCCACTCGATCCGGTCCGGTTCGAGTGCTCGGTAATCACCGTTGCCGATGTTTGTTTTATAAATTTGAAAGCTACGGCTAGCCTCACCCAGTCACTGACTTTCTGATGGCCGAGAATTTCTAACCAAACACCCCAACACGATCAAACCTTTTATAACGGTAGGAAGTGAGTTGCGTGAGCAAGAAGGATCCACAATCATTGGAATGCAATAAAAGGCTACCGAAAGAAGCGTACCAGCAAGTACGCTAGCTGCATTCAACACTTTAGTTTTGGACGTTCGGCCGGGGTTGATCCTTTATCTATATTTGCATTTTATTGGTGCAAAATGTTACACTTCGTAAACTTCTGACCAGAAGTATCGTTCAGGGGCTCGCTATCGCCTTTTAGTATGTATGGAAGGAAAATGACCAGGCATAAAGTAGTGAACTTGAACAATCAAACCTCACAACTATAAGGTATTATCATGACGTGTTCTTACCAAAACAACTTTATGAGCAGTGTGTGTCCTGCATGTCCTTGTGTACAGAAAGGTGCTACATGCTGTCATTTACTCCTGCGTAATCAACAGTCATTTACAACTTTTATAACCATGGAATTCTCGAATGCGAAACCAAGGTGTTTTACTCTATCAAAATTTTTGATGTTTGGTCTCGACTATGCCATCGTTATCAACCGCGCCAGAAGATCTCTCGAACGCCCGATATTTAAAAGCTTTATATTGTTCACTAGTACCTCGCTTCTTGAATATTGCTCATCTGTGTGCTGTTCACATATCAACGTGTGGTGTTCGCCTTCATAAACAAAATATAATTGTAGAACATCACTCTCAACCTGCGATATGAAGGGTTAGCGAGAATACACATCGCACACACCAGGAATCACTTAAGTGATAGTGAAGAGAATGAGTGACCACGCGAGGACACGCATCACTTAGGAACTCACGCATTGCGTGAGTAGTGCGTAGGTGAGAGAGGATGGACATGGATAGCTAGATAACGCGAAAGAGAAATCGGTTATAAAAAGGGATCGTTGAGTTTTAGGAATCTCTCTTAATCGCCTCACCTCGTGTTGTAACAGTGCGGAAATAAAGTGTATTGTGATAAGCAACCTCACAAACGAATAGTTAATCAAATTTGCCTCGCATCCTACAATGAGCGTTGTCAACTGGTAGGTTTCGGGACTTTAGAATATCAGCAACAGATCACATTCATAGTAGGTCTACTTTTAGGCTCTATAGACGATCTTTATTTATTAGGCAAACTAAGTATTGCAACTCCTTGAATATCTGCTACACATCACCAAACGTTACAAGTCACACGTTCGCCTACTTACGGATATCATTCCTCACTAACTTCTACGACCTGTCCACGTTTGAAATTTGCTTAAGAAATGTAAACTTTTTCATCCTCGTTAAGCCGTTAATGGTGTCCGAGTAATATTCAATTATAATAACAGTCTCCGATAAATAAACCACAAGGAACAATACACAAAATGTTCCAAACATTGAACCAGATGCAGTGACGCACAGAAAATCTTGAAATCAAACTTACAATTTTATTCACCCGAAATTAAACACACGACCGTATCCTCAGATATCTCAATCGATAGAACTTTAAATGCCGATCCTCATCCAGATGCTTTGCCCTTTTCTTTCGAGTCCATCCGGCTTGAGGGTTTAAAATATAAATTGCCATCCCATGCTGTTGATACAGCAAAATTTCAGGATGCCTGAAATTTTCGGAATCAAAACCATTTCCCCAAACGAAAAGAAGAACCAGGGCAGTCTCGAAAGCTCGCCGTCTCCCTAATGACCTAATTCCACAGTATCACAACAGGATTACGATGAAACAGAAACAAGGATTAACGTCAAGTGGAATGGAAAGGTTTGTAAAAAGCGCCACCGGTACGGGTACCCGACGGACGTTGGATTGCCTTTTCCTCTGACGCCGTTGGACTTTGGGCTCTGGCTCTGTTGGTTGCATTGGCTCGGATTGTAAATGAACGAGCCTGACATCAGATGGACAGTCCGGCAAGGATCATCTGTCAGCCGGGCTCACAGCCACAGCCGAGACAAGAATTGTGTGTAAGTGCTTCAGCAATAATCCTTCCTGTACTCATTGAATTCATTGTTAGGAAGCTAAATTTATCCATCCCAACGTACGTTGAAGTTGTTTTCTTTACCAAAACGCTTGAAAAAATATGTTTGTTTCTATGCCTCAGGAAAGCATTACCTATGAGTGAGTATGCCAAACTGTTTCTTTATACACTTGTTCCAAAATCGATGATCAGCAAAATCTGTTTCCAAATCCATAATCATGTCCTCTTCACGAGTTTACGATCGTGGTACTAAACATGTTTTAAGAAGTTTGTGTTCGTGTGGTTCGTTTTCGGGATGTTCTGGAATGTGGGCCAAATATATCCTGCATCGCTCATAAGCTCATAGGTTCGCGGGAAATACCGGCCAAAAAGGTTGTTTGCAACTGGCTGGAAGAAGATGATGGGATCATATAAAAACTTCACCCCTAGAAATCGGGATAGGACAAATATGAACCCATTCAGAAGAGCTAGGGGATTTGATGGCGGATTCGTTGGAAATATAAATGCAAAAAAAGGATTTTCTTGAACCGTAATATGGTAATAACAATAATAACAGTAATAATAATAATAAACCGACAGCACAAAACCGTGCATAAATTTGATGGCATCTAGATGTCATCATTCATTTTAATGGCTTCGAAAAGTGGTGAGCAATGGAAAATCCATTTTCCACGGTGGCGATGTGGTGGTGGTTCGCGAAAGCATCTTTTTGTGGAGTGCCGTATTCTTGTCACTGCTCCAGCTGTACAAGGGTTGGTGTGCACACGTGCATATCGTAACAGAAAAATCGTTGTGGTTAAGGAAAAAATACAACTCAATGGAAAAACGCTTGATGCAAAAGGATCTTGCGTGAACCTAAGAGAAGTAGAAAAAATTTGGTAAACTCACTGAAATAATTCTTACTAAAGTAATTCTGGAAAGAGAATTAACGTTTAACTCTTTTCAACATTAATCAAAGAAAATGGTGTCCGACACAACCCACTCAATGTGTCAAATCGAAAAGCAATGACAGCTTACTGATGTGACGATTGGTGTGCGTGTGTTTTTCCTACATTATCTAAAATTAATCTCCTTTCTTCTTCAAACAAAAAAATTATACTTTTTCTTCTTTTAGATTAACAAAACAAACGCACAAGACCTGACGAATAGTTTTCTAGCCGCAGCAAAACAAAAAGCGTGTCTTGTTTGTTGCTGTCTCCCCCATCAACAGTCAGCATCCACGCACACATTATCTGTTCGTATCGGAACACGCCGTCAGCAGGTTGTTTGCAATATTTCGCCGATTCAAGACATTTTTCAACAAACATTCCGCGGCCTAGCGAAAACATCGCCCAAACGCGCAACGTCGCGTAATGTTGTCCATAAAATCAAGCGGCCAAAACGCGCGTATTATTGTCTCCACACGCCCGTGTGCTGTTACAACGATTTATTGTTTTGCCATTCCCTGTCGGCAAAATACCATTTTTCTTAACACTGTTCGGAGCTGGTTTTATTTGCGAACCAAGATTAAGCGTAAAGCGCAACCATGGTGCGAAGTGAATTACACTGCGGGTGGGCAAGATAGGCGGCTAAAAAAGTGGACCGGCCAACCGGCCGTGATCAATAAAATACCGACCCATCCGTGGGACGTAAACCGGACATCGGCCGGCTCCCTTTTGTGCGCTGGTGTCCATTTTGTTAAAGTGTCGTAAAAAAGGGATCAACAAACTTTTACCGTTCACTGGCGTCAGTCACCGGTTTCGGGTGGTTGTGAAGCGTACTAAACAAAACAAAAACATCCACCATGGCCCCCCCACAAGGAAACCGATCATCGTTTCTGGTAGTGAGAAAATTGCAACTTTTACAAATAAATTGCCGGTAAGGGCTTTTCGCGGACGTGACACGACTGCAATCGGAATGTGGTGCGATTGGTTCTGTTCCCGGCCTCTGTTCCGTATTAGTTTGGCAAACGCACGTATAACCTCAAAGGAACAATTGTGCACGCGCTTGTTATCATTGAAATTCATTAGCTTGCTTATTTAACACTCAATTGACGCATGCAATAGTACCATTAATGGTCATCGCTAATCTTTCGAAACTCGGAAGGACGATTGAAGTGTGCTCTTTTCTGGAACACTTACTTTGCGATACTTACTTTAACCAACCTACATTAAACCAATAACTTATTAAAGTTTAACTTTGTTGGCTGTTATGTTCCACCAAAGCAGCAATATAATAAGGGCGTCTTTGTTGAATAAAAACATGATGCTTAGAACGAACAACACTGTTTAAGATATCTATTAAAGACACTTCGTCAGTGGTTATTCAAATCTGACGAATAAGACTTGCTAGAAATAAGCTCACAAAATAGCATGTCACTAGCTCACACAAAAACTTAAGCTGATTCTCACAGAGTTTTGATTCATATAATTAAATAATCACTTACGGGAAAGATTCAATTGCATAGTGGAATATTGCCAATCCGTCGCATTGCCAAAACGCCTATATGTAGGCAATTAGGAAACAGCAAATATAGTTTATAATATTTAGTGAGTCTTAATATTGGGGAAATGTAATATTAATTAGTAAACAACTGAATACATTTGTAAGGAGTCTTAAAAGTGAACCCAACCAGAGCAGAAGTATTTTCGAAGAGCGATCCGAAATCATTTGAGCTACGAAACAGTAATACGTTGCAATCATATAATGGAATCTTGCACACTGTGTTGGAGAAGCTGCTCAGCTAATGAGCTGTTTAATTATTGACGATCGTTCGACTCGGTAAATCAACAAATTGAAAAATGTCTCTTAATAGTTTGCTAACATCATCACGCCGTGTAATTCAGATTCTATAAAGATGAACACGGGGCGGCCCGGTGGTAGATGCGACAGCGGCGCCGGTCTTCACACGGCAGGACCGGGGTTCAAGTCTTATCTGGGCCGTTCCCCCATAGTGAGGACTGACTATCCAACTATGCGGTAACATTAAGTCTAGTAAGCCAGAAATGGCAGGCATGACCTAAGAGGTCGTTAGGCCAAGAAAGAAGAAGAAAGATGAACACGAAAATGAGTTGCGAAAGTTGCTCAACTTACCACTCCTTTGATCTAAACATGGTTGCAAAGTTCCACAAAAAACTTGCAATATTCCCATAAATGATTTGACAATATGTATCATTGTATAGAACGATACCCTGTAAGGTTGTTTCTGTTTATCACGCACCAATGTCTTCTGTTGATGTTAAAGAAGTTTTAAAACCAGTAATTTTTCATCTAGCAATATGTCCAAAAATTCAGCTTTCGTAAATGATAAATACAGAATTGTTAGTTTGATAGGATGACTGCAAACAAAAGCTTAACAGTGTCTTTTAAATTAATAAAAAAATTTAGTACAAAAAATACCTTGTCGTTAAAAAAATTAATCAATGGCTTCTTGGCTGATCAGCGGATCTACAATAGAGCAGAAATGCTGAAAATCATGACAACCCTGCAGAAGATTTTCTTGATGTTTTAAACTTGATGCTATCTCCTCTTAAAATATGAAACTTTTAACCGACGTGTAAAAGCCACGAACATTCATGTGTGTGTGTAAGGATAAAAAGTGACAAATGAAGCACATGTAAATTATTCAATACAGGAAGAGGAGTATTCAACAGATAAAGATCCAACGCAATGTACATCATCCAGAGATCCCTGTGCACATGATCGGCTGATTCCGCTTGTGCCGTTCTCAATGCGCTTGATAAATTGATAACGACCAGCTTATTTATTCCGGTCGCTTTCATTTGCATGCACGAAACACCAGATTTACCCATTCACACCGAAACATTCTGGCGCTGTGCTCCTTCAGCGATGGCGCGACTTAATACTATTATGGAAGCATTTTGATGCCACGCTATGGCACCCACGGTTCGATAGCAGTAACCACGCGTGCTCGGTCCACAAACTCCACCCGTTGGCCATTCCAGCCGCACAGTCGATATATTGTCGCAAACAGCATCACTGTTTCTAATGCTTCCTTGCGCGTGTAGAGCCACGTGATGCCTGGTACCTTTTTGATAATCTTTCCAGCGCTATTTCATTTACGTGATCAACCCACTGTGCAAATGTTCGATTGTGGTTCGATTGTGTTGGCTATTTTATGCTTGCCCATTATGCTGCTGTGTGCAAGAAAGGCGTACTCGATGCAATGTGCTCGCGCACTTCATAGCCACAGCAACAATCATCGTGCACGATCCAACGCTTACGCCGCCACTGCATAATGGAGTTTCACTCATAAATCCCTCATTGTTTCGATTGTCACACTGTTGGTTTCGATCATTTTCGAACCATCGACCAACGACAACAGCTCCCTGCTTTTTGGCATTGAGCACCGAACAAAGGAAATGAATTTTCACTTCCCTGTACGCACAATGGTTGCGAAAGCTGTGCAACTAACATTATGCAAATGCTACATTACACATTACGGTGAAAAGTTTTCTGCCACAACCAGTCCGGCCTTTTTCGAAAGCATTTATGATACATTTTGAGTATAGTACGCTTTTCCACTAAAAATAAAAAAAAAACAGTAAAAACTCTTTAATTACATTTACAGTAATTGTAATTAGGTGAGCAGTAGTAATGTTTTCATAGCTGTTATTCGATCGATTCGTTGAAAATATGCTCTCTCAGTGCAGTGATAGTGAGAGTCAAGCATCCTTTTTGACATTGATTCCTGGAAAACTTCAGGAAAAGCGTCTTTGTTACAGCATGGACGGCTCTATCACGCATGTTGCATTTTTGCAATAGAAAATTTTCATCGATATAAAGTTCAAAGAGCGTGACAAATAACACCACTTGACCCGCTATTCAGTTGTATTGACGATGCTCTAGAGCATATTTTTTTAATAAACTTTAAGAGGGACTTTTTCACTTTTCGAGTAGACAATTGAATTTGTTCGCTGTATGAAAACTTTAAGAAACGCCCAGTTCTCGTAACATCAATTACACAATTTCAAACCATCTTCTCAAGCGGATACTATTAAACGGCACGATATGCCTACTAACATTAATATTCCAAAACCGCAGACGCAAATTTTCTCCTCCAATCGACGGAACCTGCCATCAGGAAAATGACGACAAACGGCCGGTGATGAAAACTTTCCCAAAAGTAAGCTTAAGAATTGAAGGCTCAAAAGATAACCAAATCAATTATTAACTTCTTCCACCGGAAAAACGGCGGGGCAACGGCGGTATCCCGCATCAAAACAAAGCGACGAAAAACTCGCCCCCTCCCCAAAAAAAAAATAAAACCAAAAACTTTCCCTTCCAATGGCGATCGGCCACCGCTGTTGGACAAGTGTTTGCGTGAAAATTAAACGGCTTCCTCGAAAATCAACCATTTACCCGAATCCCAACAGATCCCACCGACGAGATGGTACACGATGGGGTGGTACACGAGCCCGGGAAAGATGATTTTCCGACTGGATTAAAAACGCATCAAAAATTGAGATCGAAAAATTAGCCACCCGGGAGAATGGCGGATGGCGGACGGAAAGCTGATGGTCGCCCCGATTAAGCCGACGGAATGGGACAACTTTTCGGGCCGAAAGATAAATTCGAAAAAATGCTATCCCTAACTTCCGTGCCATCATTCCGATGCTCGCGTGGGTTCGGCGCGAGGAAGACGCTAATGATCCCGTTCAAACGGTCACTAACGGGTGCCTGTAAGCTCATCCGTTGGAAAGGGTTTGTTGGGGCTGTTTTTGGCTGCCGGCAACAGCAGAATTGAAACTTTTCCCACACGATACACGGCGCACAGAAAGGAGTGGCTTTTGACCGAAAAACGCCAATACCGCCGTTACCGGCCAGAATGAACTGTTTATTTCGATGACAAGGATTGGTTCGGCGGTGGCGCACATTAAAGTTGATGGTTATCGTCCGTAATTACCAAGATAACGGAGCGTACCAAATTGAACAGCTTGTGCCATGCGGAACCTCCTCGGATGAAAGCTATCTCTGGTGGCGCAATCTAAATGGAAATCGGAACCCCATTTCTCAGCGATGGGATTGTAGTGAGAAAACAATTGCGTCTAAATTATCACTCAGCAGGGACTTTAACAAGAAACGGGAGCTTCAGCGACAAAAAGCAAATCATGGCATGTTATCTTCATTAGCAATTGTCATGAAAGTTCTGCCACCTATACTGAAGGAGTTGACAGGCAGAACAAGTTGTTAAATGTCAATTACTAACACAACTGGAATGAACTGTCAAAATACTAACTAATAGATGAATTTATAAGATTGATTAAGATTCAAAATTTTTAATGTTTAATACTAATTGAGTGAATAATACGAAGCAAAGAGTGGTGAGCTGTGAGTACCGAGTTCTTTTAGAACTTCAACTACAACCTACATAATTCTTGGAATTCGATTTCTGGTATCATTGGCTTGATGTACCCATTAGCTAGATAGGTCCTGATTACATCCTATTTTAGAAATTCTTTATTCTTTATCAGACACACGAAGAGGCTTATCATATACTTAAAACTAAACCATAGGAAATTATTGAGACTATAAATTAGAGCTCAAGTATAAACATTTGATGATTACATTTACTGACGAACGAATGAACATATTGGACAAGCACTTGATATTATCGTTGGTATAAGTAGGATTACAGCCATATGACCATGTAACGACCATGTTTGAGAGTAGTAAATCTTAGCTAATCGGGCTAATGAGCCTCAAATGCTGAATTCTATCACACATATATAACTAATCATTAGACATTTTAGTTTTATTTTCTCTAATCGAGAAAAGCTTGAGTCCCATAGTTTTACGATGTGATATGCCGAGAGTACAGTATAAATAAGTTGGGCGAACACACAATAAATACAATAAAATTTAACACATTCGTTTATTCGTATAACGTGCGTGTACGCGTTACACCGCACCACCACGGTTCGCTCTGTTCGGTTGCTGGTTGTTGACTCCTTGTCCGACTGCGAGATAACGATCTCGATCGCAGGAGATCTCGCCTGTTCACATCCCGAAGGACACTCGTGCCCGTCTACCGGTGAGAGACTTCTCACGGAGAGAGCAAGTGAGTCTGTATGTCGTGATGTATGTCTCAACGTAAACACCCAACATCTCCCCTCTTTTAAAATCGCCTGTACTGGTCGAACCTACTGGGCGGTCTTCTAAGCCTAGAAGAGCGACGTGGTTCCCGGCTTGGATGATGTACCGGAATCGGGGCTTTCGTCGGATGCAGCGGTGCCACGTTTGAGACCGTACGCGGATCGCTGACTGCTGTTAACGTTTGTGGGTTTGCGAGAGGATCATTCGATGCGCCAGTGCATGTAGGTGTAGTTTGTTGATGCGGTGAAAGTTTCCACGAATCCAGAAGAATATCAAGGGGTAAACCGCCAGATACTGCTGATTCTCGATAATGATGATGATGACGTACACGACGCTCGCGCAGCTGGTTCACGTGACATCTTACGATCTTGTTATAA
>KZ062806.1:983-36776 GCA_002091835.1 Anopheles maculatus
TTTGTGTTCATTTTTCGTAGAAAGTGTCAGCATGACAGTTACTAGTTAGTGCATGGATGAACAAATCATCTCAGCCTATCGACAGACTAATATTAAGCTCTGGAACGATCTTTTCAGATCTTTCTTGACTTTTGGTTCAGAATACGATCAAACTAGCACAATATTTTACATGCTAAGCAGTTCATCCAGTTAATATTTTCAAGTTATAGTCTCCAGATGCTTTCTCCAGAACTTTTGAGACAATACCTGAAACGCAAGATATTTATCAAATTTATATTCTTTTCGAAGATTCTGAGAGCAAACTAAACAAAGGTTAGAATTCCTGATTCTTCCTAAAATGACAAAGCTTTGACAGGAACTCTCTTGTAACGACTAAGCCCTTTCTGAATAAGTGAGTGATCCACACTAAAAAATGCATCAAAAGTTGTCTCCCCATCAAGGTTTTCTTTCTACCAACCCAAAAACTTGTGCTTTATAACCTTCCATCCCATTTTTAAAGCTTTTTCTTACATCCTGTTACAAGCAGAGTAGCTTTGCTACTACAAAGCATTCCTCTAATCAACGCAAGAAGTTGCAACGTTTGCATACATATTCTCTAGAAGACCGGTGTGTGTGTTTGTGTGTTCGTAAAATCGAGCCGGGAGTGAATTTAGATTAAATCTGAAGTTCATTTACGAGCAATATGTTTGCGCACCGGGATACCTCCACCGTAGTATGCGAAATGTGTCCTTCCGGGGCCACGGACTGTTCGGGTGCAGAAGTAACTTTTTCCCGAGCACCTGAACGGTGGTTGCTTGCTGACGATGTGTAGTTGACGATGCAGACGTTCGCCTAGTTTCCTGACGTTCCCTGTTTCGTTGCCATCGCTTTCCTCTTGTTCTCTGCCAGCTGGGAAAACCCCTAGCTACAAAGTCAACTCTCGTGCCGTGCCGGTACCAAAACTCGGTAAACGAGTTAGGAGGTGGTGTACCAACCGACACTGAAGACATAGCGCCCACCTAATAAGTGCAGTAATTATGGTCCCGTGCACACGCGAACGAGTCAACCGTGCGACTGCATGTGTTTGTGCGCTGTTTTCGGTGGGTTTTGCTGCCAAGAACCTTTCGAACCTTTTCGGTGTGTTGCGGGAAAACCTTCTCTCCGTCTCGAGATAGTAATGGGATGGGTGGAGTACGTGCTTTTTTTGCTACTGCTGTGTTGAGTTGAGGAAAATTTAACGCTTGCTTTATGAAAACTGCTTGGGTGGAAAATTGATACGCGCTGCTGCTCCAGCATTCCCTAGCGGAAGACAAGCATATGCGTTGGTGGTTGTCTGCCATCGTGGAGGTGGTGCGATAGAGCTACTGTTTTTGAGGAGCAATTATTAATGGTTATCATTGCGGTAATTACGATACAAGCGATGTATAAACCTCGGTACACATGCTTGATGCAGCGTGCAGCGTTATGAGGAACACAAAGCGATCATTATGTCAGTTATGGAAACAGAGGAAGTTTGTGTTTTCTTGTGGATTGTGGAAAGTTCTGAAGTCAACAACAACACTCTTTATTATCAGAATCTAGGAGTAAAGGATTTGTTTAATAGTTGTGTCTTGCTGTTTTAAATTTCTTCTCTTTAATTTTGTACATGGACACACACAGAACTGCCATAATGTCTAAATCATGTCCTCGTCACTGTTTATTGACAGGTTTTAGGACTCCAAGCCAAGTTGCTATGTCACTCTGAAACAAGTCACACTGAACGGATTGAAAACCATTCTGGGACATGGTGGTAATAAGAGTATTAAAAAAACTAGTCTTCAACTCGAAAGGCCCAACTGTCCACGAAATGTTTGCCCAAAGACCTCCAGTTGCGGTACTCTCGGCCAACGCACGGTGGGATTTGAACCGTTCAAAATCTTGTAAAAAAAATCGATACAAAAGAATAACATTTTTGAAGTGAACATGTTGAATTTTTGTAAAAATTTTTGTCAGGAAATATGTCAACTGCAAATTTCTGTAAATCCTATTAACAATGTTGTTAAAAAGCGATTCGGAATGGTACTTTAAAGAGCTCTATTTTAGCAAGGACTCAGACTTATCTTATTTTGACGAAATTTTAACAAAGGATTACAGCAACTCTAAAACTGAACTTGTATATGTGATTTTAGAATTATTAACTACTAAACAACGTAAACAAGTTAAATGAAGGTTATTTTTACCATTAAATCTATTGATACTTCATACAAAAATTCGTTGTCTTACGATTAGCATCAGAATAGCTTAGCTGACGTGTTGCATCTTTTCTAGGAGCTCTTCTCATAATTTGTTTGCGTTGTTCCACATTTTCCACCGTATATTAATCAAGTTTTGCGTATTTTGTAGGTTAGGTTATAGGGTTCAACCATTTTCCTTAGAAGTACAACCTAATGTGCAGCTTTTGGCGGTCTAGAGCCCGGTGGTCGCCGGCTCATCAAAAAAAGATGGAAAAGGCAAATTACCAGCGCTGTTTCGAAAGTGGAAAATATGGTCATTCTAACGAGCGGTTACACTCTTTGATGCTTGGAGACATTCATAAAGTTCGCCGTTCGTCGACAGCCGGCAACATCTCGCCATTTGATGTTGACTGGTGTTCGAATTCTGCGAAGCAGGTACATTTTGTAGTTGTCAATGCGTGTTGCTCGGGGTTTTAACAGACTCAACTGTGCTCTATGGTGCCGTAACATATTACGAAATAGTTGGTAGGCGAAGGCCATTAAAAAGGCTTCCCAAAAGCTGCACATTAGGTTGTATTTCTAAGGAAAATGGTTGAACCGTATAACCTAACCTACAAAATACGCAAAACTTGATTAATATATGGTAGAAAATGTGGAACAACGCAAACAAATTATGAGAAGAGCTCCTAGAAAAGATGCAACACGTCAGCTAAGCTATTCTGATGCTAATCGTAAGACAACGAATTCTATGTTTGCCTTCTCTGGTGAGATCACGAAGTTCTAGAGAGACTCTAGGAAGAACTGGACACAAATATTTCGATCCTGTCATTACTGAAGCATCTTTGCTTTGAAAGGTTTCGGTCGAATGCATCACCCGTACTGTTGCAAGAAATTTTAACTTTAGAACGTCTCATCGTGTTCTGTTTCCTCAGTACGATTCAAATGATTCAACAAACTCAAAACATGCTTATCATGCTAACTCCCAATTCCTACAAACTACTTGAACAAACTTCCAGATTAACTCCAAACGTCGTGAAAGACGTTTTGTCACGCAGTCCGATTTATTTTTATCGCGCATCCAACGATAGACCATGTACTGCCGATAAGTCCTCTCGGACATGGTTCCTTGTATGATTACTTTCCAAGTCTCTTATGGGACGATGGTTGATTTTTTCTTCCCACTTCCAAAAAATCTCCTCAAATTTCAAACATGTTTCCTCACTCACCTCACTCATGTCTTTGCTGCCCCTTACCGTTGCAGGGTACGTGTCCACACGATGTCACACGCCGGTGCCAGAGAAAGTCATCCAGTCAGAGCCAGCCGGTGAAGTCCGGACTTTGTGTTTTCAGCCCCCGCATGGTATTAGTGTCAGTTACAGACGCTTCCAGCGATTGACAGAAGAGTCCCGGCCTTCGGTTGGATGCGATCCAGGTGGGTGATTAATTATAGATATGAAGTTATTGGGAAGGACTTGTATATCTCGGTCGGGAACGGGCATTGTCACCACATGGGGACAGTGTGTGTGTGTGCGTTTGACAAACATTCATACTTTTTGGCGTATTAATTACTGGAAGATTGATTGATCTCTAATGCCGCTGGTCGTCGCGAGTGTAAACTGTTTTGTCAGTTGTAGCTGTGGCTGAAGGTCTCGGCGGACGTGCTTAGCCGGTTATCATCGGATGAGCATCTTATCGTGATATAAGACGCTACTCATCGGTTGTTAAAATCCGCTTTTCCCGTATCGAAACTGGGAACAACCACAACACAAAAAAACACCCCGAATAATCCTCCATTTTCAATAGCGAACTCGTGTCTCGAACAATCTCCCATTTGGGGGCATGTGTCGCGCTGTGTTGCACAAGATTATGGGTTCGATGTTGATGTTCAGAACAAGCTTAACGTTCGACTGGCCCGTGCACATCACATGCATATCACCTTCGGGGCGAGCTTAGCAGTCAATTTTCGAAATTCTATTTCGCCGCGTAAAAAGCGTGTGAGCGATGGCCACCGTGGGGTATCATTTTTCAAGCTCAAGCTTTAGCGGCGAATGGGATGTTTTTTTTTTTGGGTATTCCAACATTCGCTTTCCATCCAACATCACACCCGAGTGTCGTCTGTTGTCGGATAATTTAAATTGATGCTAATGGTGTGCTTAAAGGGGTTAAGCAGCTAAACGAACGACCACGGGTGCACACGGGTGTGACATTTGCCCATGAGACTTTTCACCGGCAGCGGCGACACTTGGAAGAAAACCACATCTTGGATGCTGTGTAGCCGACGTGCGCGCTTGGAAAGAAATGGGTAGGAAAATTAATTTTAAACCCGGAGATATATGAGTTCTGCTGGTCTGATGGGGGTGATGTACGTACCGTGTGACCTACATTTGGCGCAAGAGCTTTTAACGGGTGAGCCTATAGGGATGACGACAAAAATAAATTTGGAAGTACACTGGGAATCATTTCCTGAAGCTGGGACAGAAATTTTCACACCAGCTTTGTGTTGTTTTGTAGACTTAAGTCTAGATCTTGATTTTTTCCAAGAAATTCCAAGTCAACTGATGTCTTTAATGTTTTAAAATCTCTCTATTTTAGCAACTTGATGAGAAGAAAGCAGTACTACCAAAATCAACGTCTAAGAACGAGAGGAAGAACGCCTAAACGAGAATCAATGACAACTGCCTGCCACGTCACAAATCCATCTCAAATAATCGCTCATTCATCTTGCTCGGCGCGTGTGACGTTTCGATTTCAAAACAGCGTACGCGACACATCCGTCGGTAGGCAATTTTTAATCGATTAGCGTCAGTTTTCAGGCACCGATTAGCACCAGAACGAAGAACCGAACCGGCGCTCATTCCCTCCAAACCGGTCATTATTAATAAATTTATTACTTTCGCGTCTAAAGTTTCGGTGCAAAGACAAGCCGAAAAAAGGTTTTTGTCTTCCCGTTTGAGCGGGACCTACACCTAACTTCAAACCGTCCGGAAAACCGGGAACCTCCACCTCACAATGTCCCTAATTTGATTTCCTAGACGCTGGCATCGCTGCTGCTCGAGCCCTGCCCAGGCACCGGATGCTAGTAACAAGAAAATCATTAGCTGCGTGGAGAACGAGAAATTACACTCTCGGCAACGAAAATTGGGCAGGAGGCCTCCTGCTCGTCTAGAACGTGTGGCGCACACACTCGCCTCAGAGAGACCGAGTGCGATCCAAGAACGGAACGAAGAACTTAATTATGATTGTGTGTACAATTACAAAATTTAATAAACCCCGCCCAAGCTTCCCGGTGCTCAGGGTTTTTGGGACCGACGTACAAAATCGGCACACTTGGCTACAATCCGGGAGGCTTACGGTTTGCTTTGGATGGAAAACGCTCAAGGAATGCTTGTTAGTTTTGTCAAACGAATGCCATCAGCCGTAAACGAGCATAAACTTCGCCCGCTCGTCAGTATTAACGACACACTTTGGTGAGTTTTTGTGAGTGGAAGATGAGATGAGGCGACACGTTAATCGTTCACTTCCTGCAGGGTACCGGGATACCAGGAGTCTTGAAGTTGAGACAACCACCAATGTCACGGAGGTACGCGCCCACGTACGTCACAATAGTAGCAGGGGTGGCCTCTCGATCAGGATGATACCTTTCGACAAGGGAAAAACGAGGATTCTTTCCCACATGCACCTCCGGCCGGTTGCGCAGGTTTATTTGAGCTGTAATCTTCTGTCATCTTCACGGTGAAATGTTGCGTCGGAAGAAATCCCAACAACTCGGCGCGTATGCCCCCACCGTCATCAGCAGCAGCAGCAGCAGCAACTCGAAAGAACGGACGTCGGAAACCGTTGGCGCAGTGTTTCGCTTCGTTTCGGTTGCTGCCGACTGTCGTTTTATTCTCCGATATAATCCCCGGTCCGTCGTGTCACGTGCAGAACACGCGCTAATGTTGCATCTACCTACCGCCCGAGGTTCGATCGAATGACGGCTAGCAAACAGTACCAGCAGTTTGATAGTTGCAGCAGATGCTGCGGCTCACTTGTCCGCTGTGCGCTACAAATTAAAGAGTTTTCAAGCGGCAACCACCCAACGATGGGTTTTCCTTGTGCGCGCGGCATTCGTTACTGTTGACAATTTAACGGTGGATTAGGACCGGGACTTGTACACCAAGGAAAACACTGTGGAGAGGAACGAAAGAGCGAGAGAGAGAGAGAGAGATAAAAAAGACACCCATTTCGTTGTCGGATTAAGTAGCTGAGGGTTACGGAATCACTTTCGGAAAACCTTGCCTCGCGTGTCGCAGCTTAAGATGGATGGTCCACCGGCGTATCATTTACTTGTTAGGGGGTTTGGTTTTTTGGGGGAGGAAATTTACTAGCAAGCTCAAATTTAAATAACTAGCGCGGGATTTGGCGTTCGTTAAGTGCGTCGTAAGCCGATGTTTGTTTGAAGTTGGATGCGCATTTATTTTCTAACACACACACACAGATAAGGCAAGGTGACGATGTGGGAATTTGCATTTTGAGCAGGCAATGAAGGATGAGGCAAGCGTGATATGGAAGTGACGCCATCGCACACAGCTTAGATTGGGCTTATTTTGGCAGGGTGCAAATTGGTGGAAATAACACTTCGGTGTGGCACAACATGCATAACTGCGCTTTGGTTCGATTGTAGCGAGAATCTTTTTGAGGTGATTGTTATAATTCTTGCAAGGATGCCTTGAGCTTGACAATTTCTCAATATACGCAATATACGTGTCTGATATAGAGGGCGGCCCTGTGGTGATGCGACAGCGGCGCCGGTCTTCACACGGCAGGACCGGGGTTCAAGTCTCATCTGGGCCGTTCCCCCATAGTGAGGTTTGGTTAACCAACTATGCGGTATCAATTAGTCTAGTAAGCCAGAAATGGCAGACGTGACCTTAAGAGGTTGTTAGGCCAAGAAAGAAGAAGACGTGTCTGATAGACCTGATAGATTCTGAAGGTTTCTGGTCGTCTATACGCAAATTGAGAAGTTGCTCTAGTCGTTTTCTAGTTTTGTTTATTGACATGATACTTTTTATGATATTAGTTGGTGTGATGTTGGAACGCGCACTAGAGATTACAATATGACATGGTTTTCGAAATTACAGGTTGAAACTGAGACAAATGCGGATATCCTATACATCTTTATATTTGTTTTGTTTGAAAGTAGTAAGAAGGCAATGCCTGAAAAAGGAACAATCAAGTCCTTTTTTCATGTTTTGTTTTCTCTAACTTTGGATCTCTGTAACTTCGGAAGTTCTTCACCAATTTTGGTGTAAATTATCAATTCGGAGAGAAAACTTAAGGAAGATAACATAAAATAATCTTCACTTTTTAAGCAATAGCCAGCTTTCAGAGATAATTGAAAATAATCTTTGAATGCCACGAAAACTAAATCATATTTCTTGATATCTTACATCAAGAAATTTGATTTTCTCAATAGGTCTCAAGGACTTTTTAAAAATGCATTTAACTACAAACTTTCAACTACTTTGTGATGAATATTCTGGATTCTGGAAGGCGTCTCACATTGAATGAGTGCGTTCAACGTTGAAAAAAGTAGTCCACACTTGAAAAATACATTTATTTTAATATAGGATAATCAAAACATTACATAGTCTAGAAAGGTTTAAAAAAAACTTTCAAATATCATTCAAATAGAACTATAGAACTATGAAACGAGGAGAATTTCAATAACATTACTTGTTTTGATGGTCTTTGAAAACATTTTAAACCGAAGCAGTGGACAAGAAAAGACTTCTAGAAGCACTCTCCAATTATACTTGTTACAAAATATATTTCTTCTGAATTCGCACTCATAAAAAATCGCCTCAACTGCGTCGTAAACCATTGTCCCGATAATGCCTATTAGTACGCTCGGGTGGTGGATAAAATTTTCAATTTTAATGCACAAAGCTTACAGCTTACTATTTTCCTTTCAAGTACCAGAAGAACACCTCCAGCGGAAAGAAAGCTCGCAAACATTCGCAAAGTACATCATGCGCCACCGGGCCAACAAGCAAACTTTCAATCCGTGATCTTTACACCGAAAAAAAAACGCTCCCCCTCACCATCTCCCTGGCGCGTCTCCCTTCGTACCCCTGGCAGCTGTAAAAATGTAAGAATATTTACGTTTCATTTTACGCATGATAAACGACAGAACGAACGGCCGTCGCGTTTTCGGACAGCTGGTCGAAACCAGCCTGACAATAAACGAACGCTGTGGGCGCTTGAGCTCCAGCCGAACGAACTGCTGCTCATTACACGCGGCAGCGAGAGTTTTTGCGCAAAAATCTGCACGTTGAATGGACGTGGCGTCGTCTGCCCGCGAGACGGAAATGTTTAATCTGGCTTCAAAACATGGCGCACGCTCGCGGGTTGTACACGGCTTTCCCCGCGGTAATACGGCTGATAAGGTTGCGCGATTGTTTCGATGGCCGGTTATGATGATGGGTCGCGCCGTCATCGTCGTCGTTGGTGCCGGGTCTTTGTAGCAAGTGAAGTCAACCTTTGAAATTTAATGCTAGCCCGAAAATTGTTCTTTAATTTGACGGCCAAAACTCATTGAACATGACAGACGTCTAAAGCCCGGGCGTTGGATAAAGATGAGGCGTTCGGAAGCCAAAGCACGGTCGTTGCTGTTTGATAAATCAAACAAGACCGTTGTTTTGGAAGAAATCATTTCCTGCCCTCTTTCTACCGGCTCCGGGAAAACGTAAACATCGGGGGGTGTCATTGTTGTGTGATGGGTGAAAACTTAAGCAGTGTTTGTGTTAAGGAAAAGCCGACGTGAGGAGGCTTCGGGAAGAAAAAGGACCTTGTCAAACAATTAGGCGCTCCTTTGTTTGAAGGGGTTGAACTGTTCGTCCTAACCTCATTAGACAGCAAATGTGAGTGTTGGGGACTGTTTGAGCCAAAGATATGATGACGAATGCTTGTAGCAATTTCTTTTCGAGTAGAATTCATTTACTGAGGACACACATTCGGCGGGTATTGTTTTGACACAGTAGGAAAACCTTTCGCTTTTTCGCCTGATCATAAATTTTGATGGAAAACCGTACCAATGCTAGGGGGGGGGGAAAACTCTCTTTCCACCACAGCGTGCGGTTTCATTTCCTGTATCGATTTGTCGTTTTGTGTCCCTACCGAACAGGGGGAAAACCATTCTGGAATGTTTTCTTTTTTCTTCTCTGCTTCCCCTATATGAAAATTCTTCCCTCAAGGGGTGGTTCGAGTGACGGTCCCTTCGTTCGGCTTTTCCTTCCCGAAGACAACAACGAGCGTTAAACAGGCACTTTACACATTTCGGCTAGCAAGGACACCCCTTTGCGTACCGGGTGAGGGAAAATGGGAAAATCAAATTCAAAAATTTACACGCCCAAAGGGGTGCGTGTCCTTCACGGGTTTCTTGCAACGGAGGGATAGCAAGAAGATAAAAAAACCATATCAACAGAGCACCGAAAAAAAGGGCTGCCTGCTTTCTGGGGTTTTGTAAGCTGGTACGGTAACATAACCGCCGTACCCGTGCCCATGATAGACATCTGCCTTTTCGCAGCCCGGAGCACCATGTTGTCGTCGTCGCAAATCGATCCTCGCACCATGTATCATATCGCACGCAGCGTATGCACCGGGAACACTTCGATGTGGCAGCATATGTAAGCGAATTACACAGCCACGTTACCCTTTGCAAGACAACCGTCATCGCACCATCCCGGGGTTCCCGATTTAATTTCGCCATAAAAGAGTCTAATGAGATCAAAACTGTTCTGCCTTGCGATGATACTGTGTAAAAAATGTGTTTTTCCTGCAATCGTAGATGAAAGAATCGTTCGAATTTCGCATGCTGCTGATTGCCTACACACCGGGGCACTATGTGTTTGTGTTGCAAATTTGTGTTTCGTGTTTTTTGGGGGCCGCTACAAAACAACTATCGATCGGTGTAATTATACGCCGGTGCATGATGCGTTTTGCTCGTACATCGCTGATAAAAAGTAATTTATTTTTATACAAACATCAAAGCGATTTTCTGTTTTCGATTGCTGTAGTGCGCAGTGAGAAACGCCGAGCGAAAAAAAGGGCAAACCGTAAACGTATTTTGTGTATGATTGTTTTGTAAATTTTAATGTAAAAATTGATTAAGCGGCGGTAGTGATTGGAGTTATTTTCCCTCCCGGTGAAATGTAAAGTAAATATACAAATTTACTTTTAATCAAAAGCATTTTGTTTGCATTTATGATGTTCGTTTTGCGATGTTGATGAAGTTTGCCGATGGACATATTTTTCTTGGAAATTTTAGCCTAGAATGAATAGTTTACTTTGCTTTCGAGGAAGTATCCATTTGACGAAAATGGCAATTCAAGTGGAGGAAACTATAGATTAGAGATCCAAACTATAGACTTATAGACCTTACTGTTTGCGAAATAAGAGGCGAATGAGGTCTATGAGACCCAAAGCCTCCATAAATAAATGATAAAAAAACTGTTTGCGAAGAAGAACATCCTCAAAATATTAGATTGTGCAAGATGCACTTTAGAGAGTACTTCTGGACACGAATAAGACACCACAAACCAAAGACATAAGACGGATAAGTAATAGTAAGAAATTGATGTCAAAAGTGGACGATTTCATTTAAAGTCCTTACTTGCTTACTTACTTATCAGGCTCTACAATCCTCGATAC
This sequence comes from Anopheles maculatus, assembly GCA_002091835.1. Taxonomy (NCBI): domain Eukaryota; kingdom Metazoa; phylum Arthropoda; class Insecta; order Diptera; family Culicidae; genus Anopheles; species Anopheles maculatus. The sequence continues at coordinate 11,867 of KZ062806.1, forward strand.
CGCTCACGGTCTAGCGCCGTCGTCTGCCAATCCATTATCCCGGCCGTCCTGGCGGACGCATCGACGCCATCACTCCATCTCAGTTTGGGCCTACCATGCCTACTCTGTCCATGTGGACGGCCTAAAAGGACTTTACGGGCTGGGTCGTTCGGTGCCATTCTCATGACAAGACCAGCCCACCGGAGCCTGGCGAGCCTAATTCGCTGCATGATGGTGAGATCACCGTACTGCTCTTAGAGCTCGTCATTGTAGCGGCTCCTCCATTGTCCTTCCACACATACGGGGCCAAAAATCCTTCTGAGCATCTTCCTCTCGAACGTGGCTAAGAGGGTTTCGTCAGTTTTCGACAACGTCCATGTCTCAGAGGCGTATGTGAGTACTGGGACTATAAAGGTTCTGTACAGTCCCAGCTTTGTCCATCGCGACAGGTATTTTGAGTGGAGAAGTTTCCTCAGGCTGTAGTATGACCGGTTGGCAGCCAGCACCCTTAAAAGTGAAGGTCCAGTTCAAGTTAAAATAAAATGTTTAAGGGTACCCCTCTTACTATAGGGTCCATGATGACTTTAGCTTGAAAATCTGGAAATTCTAAGCCATCTTTTGTCAAACCCCGAAATATATTAATCTCAAAGCGTTTGACAGCTATCTATCTAGTCAATATAAACTATTTTAAAGGCATTATTTCATCAGAATATTTTGTTTACATTTCTAGCGTATTGGTAGCATGACCTGACCTTGCCGAAGAAGCTCGAGGAATAACATACTTGACATCTGCTCAAGTCTAATGATTGGTTTTTCATGGAATAAATTCTAATGCTATTGGTGCTCGCTAGTTTTATGTATTAGTTTGTATGGAGATCTATCAGGATTTTAGCCACTAAACGTATAAATTCTTCCAGAAAATATTTTTTAAGTCACCATAGACCCCTATATTATAAAGATGTTCTCAAGTAGATATATTATTTTGTACCATTATTTCATTCAAGGAAACGGTTTCAATCAATTCAATCTTTGAATACTAAAGAAAATTTTGAGAGACCTGCATTCTAAATGCTTTAATCTTCACCTTATAACCACTGCCAATCAGAAAGGGTCTAGACTCATCAAGACTTACAAACAAATTGCTACAGTGCTGCAAAAATGCTTTCAGACCTCTTGAACATCATTTCCCTTCTACAGACTCTACCTACTTCGGTAAAATCACCGCGTCAAAAAAACACGCATCAACTCCCGGTACTCATTCAAGGCATACCGCTCCAAAAAACCATCAATCCCAACCCCGTGCTGACGACAAGCGTACATTTGGGCCTATTATTAGGAAGCAAACAAGAGACGACATTTGTTTTATCATCTGCGGGTTCGTATGCGCGTGCATTATTTATGGATTTCCACGTTTAATATCAACCGCACCGTCTAGCGGTCTGGCAAAGAAAACAGGCTCTCCCTTACCCGGTTTGCAGGAAGGACCTTCCGGGGGGGTTGCGAGAAGTTTCAACGTAAAAAGAGTTATGTATGACTTTGTTCCCCGGCGTTTACCCAGGGCGGCGCAATAATCGGCCCGTGTTACGGTGGGCATGGGCTGTGGTAACGCGTGCATGCCCTATCTGCCGAAAGTTTCGGGAACCTTATGTTTTGATTTATGACGGGGCCATGCTTTGATCGCGGGCACCAAGGTACGGTGGAAGCGTGCGCTCACCGCCCAAGGCGAGTGTTGCTGCTGCTGCTGCTTTAATAAAACGCTCCCAGTACTTCACTTTTTACTACTGTCTGCGGGACCGAGTACAAACTCAAGCTTCACAGCAACAAGGGCACGCGAAATACCCAGTTGCGTCTTTTTTGCAGCACCAGGAATGCGAGATTTGAAATGGCAGTGGATGTGCGACAGCCGAACTCCCGAGGTCTCTCTACCAGTTGCCGGAGCAGTAAAATTATCTCTCCAACAATGGGCTAGAGTGCGGGTACAAGGGAGATGAAGCGACCGCTTCTTGTTTTGCTCCCGGCGGCAACTCTGGCCAAACATTTGCAGGCGAACCTGGGCGAACCGCAAAAGCCACATAATGAACCTATCCGTTTTTCGCCTACCTATACAGCCGACGACCGCACATATGCGTTGTGTTTGAACCGGGGCACACAGTAGCAGGTTCAAGTGCGGAAGCAATAGAATTGTTCCAAATCCAATCACCCGGCAGCGGCGCAAGTCTTCCGAGAGGCGTGACCCCGGCAGATGCGTATGCTTTATGCGAGAAAGATAATTCTTCTGACTGTTGGTAGCGCCTAGGAGGTACGTTTTTTGAATGGGGTTTCCTCGCAGGCCAGTGATTTAGTTGATTTAGTTTACGATTTATAGAGCTTTTTAGTGTTTCCCAAGTGGATTCGTCCTGATCGTGATTTGTATTTACACGTGAAGCTTTGGTGATGTTTATTGTGAAGTTATTGAAGCTCAATATTCTCATTTATCTGGATGTATCTTGAAATATTATCTTGATTTAGCATTTAAAAAAAATGAATCAAGTATCAATCTACTTCTTAAGAAGTTTAAGATATTGATAGTTGACAGCGTTTGAACTAGGAGGTATAAACAGTATTATTCGAGGGCTTCAAATTTTATAGCAAATGAACTCCAAGAGTGAATTCCATTCATTTGCGATTTAAAATTCAACATCATGAGCAATAAATTAACTCAATTATGGATTTTCTTCTTGACACATAATGCGAACTTTGTGCCAATTATTATTGAAAAGGTTATAACAATTATAGCAAAAGCACAGAATCAATTAAGTAGGTTTACAGAGCTCAAGCTCACACTGGAAGTGGTTAGTGAATATCTTTTTATTTATCCATTATTACGGCATGGTGCCGTATTGTATATTAGTGAATATCTCTCGTAATATTTTAAACAGTTACAAAGTCTCAAAATTATTCCTAAACTCTACTAACTAACTAACACACAAACGTCATTTTTCTCACGCTAAAACCTCTTCCCGGTGCAAATTAATCTTTAATCGGTTCCTTGAACCACCCAGAGCACACAGTCACTGGAGTGGGATTTATTTGTGAATAATTTAACCCTAAGTAAGACACAACGGACAAAAGGTCCTCCCAAGAGTAGCCGGAAAGAAAAGAAATCCTTCTGCGCTGACTTCCCGGCAACAAAACTATCAACAGAGTGCTCTCGTCCGCATGAAGCGGTCGCTCTTTCTCGCTGCATTTTGTCATCCGGTGTATATGTTTATCATTAAGATTAACAAGATAGGCACCAGCTAGGACGGTGGCCAAGATAACTATTTGCCACACTATTGTTCCCTGCCGCGTACGAACCCAACCGTGCCACAATAGTGCTCTCCCATCTCGGGGCTTGGGGGACAGCGTTTTTGACATTTATTCTCGCTCGCTCGGTCGCTCGCCGGCTGCAAATGTTTACACAGTCCTCATGCTCGAGGTTTGGCCTGGGATGACAAAGAAAGCGTACAAGAATGACGGGTTATAAAGAAACTAGCAGCATCTTCAAAAACTGTGCTAACTCCTTGCGCTACTCCGAGTGAGCGATTCCACGGAAGTCCTCCAGCAAAACCCGGCGGCACCAGGCTAAATGTTAGCACAGACCCTGGGATGTAACGAACCACTTTGCCGCGACGCACACAAACGGACACACACGGACGGCTGCCGTCCGGGAAGCGGGTAATACGGGCTACACTTCATCAAAGGAATAGGTTTATTATAAAACACCGAGCAAATCATGACTTGCTAAGCCAAACGGAAGATGGCACGAGAGCGACGATGAAGATCTCGGGAAGTTGGGGCGTATGGCCGAAGCGGAAGGACGACGATGTTTGTTCACCATCAACCGGCCAAGATGACAGCGGATGTTAGTGGAACACTGGAACATTGGGTCTGGTCTTGCGCGTGAGCTCGCCGTTACACTGTGTGCGTTCCGGTCTTGGTCAGAATTTCAACATTCTCAGAGCCATTTAGCCGTGCGACGCTCGACAAGAAGGCAAATGCCATTTTTTGCTGCTGTTGTGCTCCTTACTATTCGCGCCCTGGATAACCCGGACGACAGCAAACTGCTTGTAGCTGGCGAACCATGACCACTTCCCCAGCGTTGCGGCGTGTCCCATTAGCCGGAGCCACTATCAAAATATTTTTATCTTCTTGTTAGATTTAATTTGGCACCAGAATATAATGTGTGCCCGTGTTGCCCACAACATGCTTGGTGTACTTAAGCAGTTAGGCAGGATGAGTCAGGCGTCAAGGCGGCAGAAGACAAACGATTATTTAGAAAGAATGAGCAAAAAAACAAGGCAGAGAATGGAGACGGTGAAGCAGAGATAGCAGTGATGATGGTCTTTAAATTAGCATTTGATGTTTGCGCTTATCATCTTAATCATCCCTCGTGGTTCCTTTCGCCGAGTAGAGTAGGTGATGTCCTTTAATGCCCCTGAATGGCTCATCCCGCGATGAGTAATTTGGTGCAAAAGAGTACATTTGTGAAGTAATTGAATTGAGTGCATTATTTGCTCAGGCGCCTTTTACTATTCATGAAAAACAAAGCTATCAGCCGAGACGAGGGTTAATAATATTGTCTAGTTCATGGTGTCATAAACTGTTGACCCTATTGGTATCATCGTAATGGGGCGTAAGAGGTCTCCGTTAGCTTTCGCACAAACATCGTAACGAGTTTTCCATTGTGATATCATGGGGATCATGGGGCGTGAAGATGCGAAAAAATTATACAATCGATGCCATGCGATCGAATCGATTGGGAAAAAGGATTCGTGTCTAACAGACAGCATCGGTTCATTATGGCGTTGGAGGTGTCCTGCGTACAGTAGGCTGAAGTTTGCCCAGAGAATGGTCAACTTTGATGTCTTTATCCTGTTTTTGTTATTCAATAGTATTTTTATAGCAATTATATTGAAGAAAAATTTGATGCTATAATTTTGTTTCTTTGTGTTAGAAGTTAGAACATTTTATAGCAATTATGGATAATGTTTTAAGTGATAATATATTTTTGTTTTCAGTTTGTTAAAGCTATGTACACCTTCGCTCCGTGCGGTACATATATCCGTGCTATAATTTTATAGATTTCTTACCTAAAAAGTAATTATTAATCATGTTTTGTCGAAGCACTCATTTTTTGTCCATCCCCTCTGTTCAGGTTCTCTGTGGTTGGCAACCGTTTCGGGCCCACGCTATCGCTACAGCCATGAAGAAAAGTGCAATATTGTGACAATAAATTTGTTCACTCTCGTCGCTCCCCATGATACAGGGGGTAGTCCCATCGAAAATGCTAATGAAAGTCTGCGGGAAGTCTATCGCTCCTTTGCCCGAGGAGTGTTGGGTCCGACCCGGGTCTCCCCTTCCCTGCTACCGGCGGCCACCCAACGTAATGAGACATCCTGCCAAGTTGTCGACCGAGAGCCGTAGTAATGCGCACCTTCCAATAGAGCACAACAGAGAGGCCGAACGCCGTGTAATATCAGTAGCGCAGTGAGACACTCCACGCCGTATCATTTGGTTTCATTTTATTTTACGGCATTTCTGGCCACCCATACCCAACAGAAAAAAAACGCCCCGGAAGCGTCACAAGAAAGGAGGAAAGCTTATTAGCTCGCCGATCGACATGGCGCGGACGCCGGCGGGCGTACAAAACATTGGTGGGAGATGATGCTAAATGAAAATAAATAAAACAGCGAAGGAAGATTGTTTGTTGTAAATGAAATTACTTAATACTCGTACACGTAGGACGACCCGAGTCCACCATCGCCAGCGAGAGAGAGAGAGAGCGAGAGTCGGCGTTAAACGGTGTCTCCGGCGCATCAGATTACGGCAGGCAAAATGAGCTTCAACGTTATTATCAGATAATGGAAATCATTCCGATTCCGGTTAGAATCAGTGCGCCACAGTAACCTTGGTAATGGCGACGCTCGGTAGTGTGTTTCTCGGCGAAAAAAAATGTGGCGGAATTCGGAACTCTCGCGCAGACGACAGACGCGACTACCTAGGAAGAATTGGAGAAGACCACACGGCACGGAGGTGTGCGTGAGAGTGATTTTAGGATGATTAGGCCGGGTGTCTTATTTAATCATGACATTAAGCTGCTGCTGATCGCGCGCTACCTTCTGGGCATGGTTACAGATTATGTTCCAACCGATAGCCGGTTCCAATCTGTGCGTGTTCTTAATGGGAATGTTTTCTGGCTGAGAGTTAGCAAGTTATTAACAATTTGCTATTCGGCTGGCGCTCGTTTTGAAAACAGAACTGACACGAACTGTTTGTTTAAGAAACACGAGACGCAGTCATCTGCTTACAAGACTCGGTTTTGCTTTGCGTTTTTCAACTTGATTTGTTTCGTATCAGGAAAGAACCAAATGTTATATTTATATCCTTCGTGCTACGTGCTTTTACAAGTGAAAATGGTTCAGTTCAAACATACACAGACACTGGCAACAGCAAAAATCAACTGGTTTATAGTGCACCTGTGGCCAACTTTTTTTTGTTCAACTGCAACACTGTTTGCTGTCATGCCCGGTAGCCTTGCGAAGCGAACCGACGAACACTCGAACGTGACAATAGAGCGAGCGTTTTTCAAGACAACAAACAAAATCCCGCTGTCCTTCGGGTTCCGTGAGCAAACAAATTTATTCCTGAACATAAAACCAACAAACAACGGAACGCCATGATTCACACACATACACCGGGCCGGAAGTCCAAGCCAGCCAGCGTTTCGGGATCGTGTCAAGGCCAGCGAAAGGACCAACGTGCCTGGTACCGCGATGGTTTTACCACCCAAGAGGTCCTGCGCAGGATAAAGAGATTTCGGATCCGTCCGCCGGTTTCCTGTGCTCATCCCAAAGTCACACATGCATGAATTTGTAAATAAATATTTCCGTGCTGCACGTACAAGTTGACCCGCTTCTTCTGCCTGCTCCCAGCTCAAGGATGAACATGAAACATAGGCTTATTAATTCTTTAATCCTTAAACATCGGAACCGAGAGCCGGAAGGTTTCGAGTTGCGTTTTGCTCTTTTCGGGTGCGATTTTCGGTGCTACCGTTCCGCTTGATAAACAGCCAGCCAGCACACGGCGGAAGAGGATCAAATTGCTCAAAGTGGTGGGTGTCTTTAGAGCTGACTGTTTGGCGTGGGACCGATTGGCCTTGAGCTTGTTCGGTGGTGGGAGTAGTGATGTTTTAAAATAATTGTACTTTGAATATGAAAAGGAATCGTTTGCTCAAGATTTAAAGTTACTGTCGCACCCGGAGTTTTACAGGAATAGAAAAATCCGTAGAGTATTTTTGGATAAACTTTACTTAACCTTAATTTTTCATTTCCTGACGGTGTTTATTTTGCTGCACATGCCTCCGTAGCGATTGCGAAGCTGATTATCCTGTTCTAATTTATATACGCCTAAAACTATGCAACCCGTTGTTCCTCTATTAGCTTTATTGCCTATCCTGTCAGCGACAGCTACCTTTAGTTGATTTAGGGAGTTGTACTACTTTTCTAGTAGTTTAAAAATATGTTGCACATTATCTAGAATTCTTCGCGGATGACATCGATATCATCGGGCGAACATCTGCGGCAGTGTGCGAAGCGTACACCCGACTGAAACGCGATGCCGATAGGATTGGATTGAGGATCAATGCGACGAAGACAAAGTACCTGCTTGCCGGAGGCTCTGACCGTGATAGAGCACGACTCGGAAGCAGAGTGTTAGTTGACGGCGACGATCTCGAGGTAGTAGAGGAGTTCTGCCACCTTGGCACGATCGTAACTTCGGATAACAACGTAAGCAGCGAAATCTGAAGGCGCATTGTTCAGGGGAATCGTGCCTACTACGGACTCCACAAGCTCCTGAGATCCAGAAGACTCCAACAATGCACGAAATGCGCCATATATCGCACACTGATACGGCCGGTAGTCCTCTTCGGGCACGAGTCCTGGACTATGCTGGCGGAGGACGCCAATGCACAGCAGGGCGTGTGGAGAAGGAGAATGAACCACGAGCTAGCTGAGCTGTTTGACGATGCAGACATCCTGACGGTTGTCAAAGCCGGAAGGATACGCTGGTTGGGGCACGTGATGAGGATGCCGGACTCATGCCCTGCCAGGAAGGTGCTCGTCAGCGACCCGTTCGGCACGAGGCGCAGAGGAGCACAGCGAGCTCGTTGGCTGGATCAAGTGGAGTCAGACCTGAGGGATATCGGATGCTGCCTGGGGTGGAGGAATGCAGCCATGGACCGAGTTTCCTGGAAACGGATTGGACACCAGGGCCTGTCTACAAGACGTGCTCCGTAGGAGCAGGCCAGGAAAAAAGAAGAAGAAGATCATTCTCATTACTGTCTATAAATATAGAATATTTATTTCTTGTCATGTGTATAACGCATATGTTCTTGTAAATTATCTCTTTACTTGTCCAAATGTCAGTTACTGATTATTTTAATATTAATACTAGGATTTATTTCTAAAATACTCTAATTATAAAAACACACGATTAACACATTCCCAACGTGTGTCATTTCTACAAAACAACATACTTTAAACATCCGTCCCCAAAACTACCGGAATACCACACCGTCAGTAATCCGGCTGTGAGTTGTTCTTCTGCTCGAACAACATATTTTCCACCAATTCTTCCAAAGTCTTTACCACACCCGATCGAATGGTAACGCCGTGTGTGGCGTTTCGAGGGGTTGCATTGCTGGCGTTTCTTAAGCATTTGCTGCTAATTTAAATGTAAATGTTTGTCCAACGGGGTGAATTGCTACTACATCTGTCTTGGCCCGAGTCCCACCAGAACAAAACAAACCGGGCAGAAGCACTCAATCTCGTGTCCCAGGTTGTTGCCGGTTGTGAACCGCCGTTTGACGCTCAAGTGGAGCCCACCACACAGACACACACACACACCGGTAAGCTCTCTTGAGAATCTCAGCAGTGTTACGCCACGAACACCACTTCACCGGCACCACTGGTGGCCGCCGGCAGAGACCCAAACCATTCTTGGGACTCCCGGCATCTTCTGCCACGGCTGCTCACTTGAGCAAAGATCACCAACTACCACGCGGATAAAGAAGAGAGAGCGAAAAGTTGTCGAATTCATCATTAAGTTATTTTAATAGCCGTGAAATTATTTCAAGACGCTGCTACCAGGACGCTGCAGGACGCCAAGGATCATCGATAGCTGTTGTGGTTGCGGTACAGAAGCGACGATTGGAATGCATGTTTGCGCGGCAGTGCGGCCTCCTGCGGACACAACAGGCGAATGTCGCGCGCGATATCGCATCGCAACCACCTACCGGCCCCATTACGAGGGTAGGCGTCGTTGGCTACCCGTGTTTCAGCAGCAGCGCGCCTGTGAACGATGCAACATCATGTTTACGTTCCGGTCACTTGCTCGTTTTGGACGTGTTCTTTTTCACCCTGAAGGCACAAACACACACAGAGACGTAAAACGCGTATCGTGATGCTGTGTTACGCGAGTAGCAATAAGTGAAATACCTAAACATGTTTAATTATCTCGGGCTTTTCGCTCTCGGTTGGGCCGTGGTCGGAGCGCAGTTTTCGGTTGCCAATCGCACACCGCTGTAGATCGAGATCGCGGCTCATCGCGTAACACGGTGCAGCCGGCAAAAAGGTTCCGGTTTCGGTGCAGAGGAAGCAGACAACAAGCAATAACTGTACGGTTTTTAAAGCCGTGCGATGGAAAAGGCATGAGTTCATTTAATGTACAAGAAAATTAAAAGTGTTCTTTTGTATGAGAACATGCAAAGGAAAATCATAGATCAAAGAGACATATTTAACAAAAATAATAAGATAAAGGAAAGAACAACAGGACACCCAAAAACAAATATCTAAAGCAAAATATTTCTTGGAATAAATGCAATAAACTTAACTATAAATAACAAAAAAAAGGAAAGAATAGAAAATATTAAAGTAAATCAATCAAAAATACTATAAAAACACAGGAAAAATCAATGAGCTATTCGATTAATTATTGCAGAAAGAACAATTAAAATAAACAAATAAGGAACTGTTCCGAAATGTTGTTAAAATAAAAATATGTGATATGATACTGAAAACAAAAACAAACAAACCAAATCACGTAATGGATTACAATATGAAAGTAACAAAATCGACTACAGAAAAGACTAAAAAGATCATTTTACGAGCAAAACAAATTACAAGAATGCAGACAGAAGTAAAAAGTCCTAAAGAGCAAACAGATAAATCTCTAAATAAGGCAAAGAAAGTTTAAAAACTCATGCATAAATGGAAAGAAAACGAAATTCTTATTAATTTAAATAAATTTGGACAATAGAAACACAAGCAAAGGTTTGATATTTAAAATATTTCCTTCCAAAACAGCTAAAACTAGGTAAAAAGTTTAAAAGAAGACTGTTATACTCTATCATGATTGATAGACATCATATAAAACAATCAAAGACAACTAAAAGATTCGAACATGACTCTTCGACAAATTAAACAAACTTCGATAAAAACTAAACTGCAAAGTTGAAAAAGTCTCCACAAGGTATTGCAAGAACTTTAAATCAGGAGGATTCTGGAATTCCGGAAGAATGTAGGAGGATCAGACGGTCATCATCCGTTATCACCGTCAAGGCGTGGCATATGGTGGGTGAATCACGCGTCGACCTCAAACGCGCGCTGTCTGCCGGTATAAGATCGTTTTCGCAACCGACATCCCAACCGAGACCGAGACCTCACCAGATATTAATCCCCGATTCACGTGACCCGACCGGCGACGAGGCTGGTGTGGCCGGTGAGCGGGGTTTGTCTCGCGGTCGTTAAAATCTAAAATCGACCGGGCGTGTGGGTAACATGCCTGTCCGCAAAGATGTCACCTTTCGCCGTGCCCGTGAGCACGTCTTGCTATCGGTGCAGTTTAATCGCGAATCTCGTCCGGCAAACGGTTCCAACGCTTATTGTTTATCCGCGCACCCTTAATTGAGCGTTAAGACTGTCTTCGGAGACTGTTGCCGGAGTGTATCGTCGCCATCCGTCGCCGCAAAAACCCAATCAGAGGGCTCGCTCACCGGTTGGCAAAATGAAATCCTGCAGGAAGGAATTAACCTGGGTCTGCTTGATCCGGTACCGGTTCGCTTCCTCGGTGTGTGGGACTTGTCGAAATATGTGGAATTCAATTAGTTAAACAAGTCCCAGTGTCACCATTAAGCAGCATTTTGTTACCGTCAGCATGTTGACGCTCCACGGACGGGGTCCATCCCATAAATTAAACATCCGCAACCGAGCAAGAACGTGAGCCGATAAAATGGGATGGGGTAGAACCAGCAGAAACAGAAAAGAAACTGTTGCCAACATACCTTCGATTTTCCTGGAGCGGGTGGTTCGTTGCTGGGGACGCAAGAAACAAGGGCAATTGTTGACGCGATACAACGATGACGTTAATTTATTTGCTTCGACTCGGCTGTTCCATCACTCCGACAGTTGTCCGAGATGTCCGAGATGTGTGTGCGAAAGTAAGACGCTAAGGTAAGGTACGACAGAGTCAAATCAGGAACGAAGAATCAGGATAATGGGCTGATTGATACCTGGCAGGGAACAACATTTGCATCACGTTCGGATGACTTTTTTTGTGTGTGATGCAACGCGTTTGGACGGTTCGAACCCGGGGGGGTTTGGGTACGTAGCGCATGAGGTGAAGCCTATAAATGGGTGACGTTACGCTCATAAATATGTTTGGTGCTTCATACGATTTATGAGCCTCATCCACCACCATTGAGGATGTTTGTTATGGTAATAAAAGAATACACTTGGTTTGTGTTCATTATTTTCAACCGATATGCGAACATTTTTATGCTGCTCTTAGCAGTTTGCTCCGTTCCTTGTTCGTCAGCTTTTATTCTTAGATTTGAAGGTTTCGTTCTTGGTCTTCGAAATTCCTGCCGAGAATAAAATACCTTTATTTCACTTCTTAGCTGTCTCATTGACAACGTTCAAATATGTTTCTTATGGCAGTAAATCAACCGCTTAGCATACATTAATTAGTATGTTCATGTTTCCATTGTTTTAATAGATTCGATTACAGTTTTATGTGTCTTGCTTGTTTTTGTAACGTTATTCAATTCTTTTATAATTGTTTTTGTTTACTTCAGTCATGTAACACATTTTTTTCCAGTTTGTTTTATCTGTATTTGTCAATTTTTATAAGCAAAATGCATTTCTTTTTAAGATTTGAAATTTATTTCACTTTTACGTTGATCTTAAATAGTGTTCATTATAGGATGAGCATCTTTTTTGATTAAAAAAGGAATGAATTTGTTTCTGATACTAAGATTCTACACTGTGTTGGGCATTACTTGCTCTTTGTTTGTATTTTGTTTAGTTTTTGGACATAACATAGTTGAATAACAATATCGTTTGCTTTATTTATTCTTTGATTTTCTTCTTTCATTAATTTTTTGTTAGCTTTACTTATTTTGTTAAAAAGTTTTAACATTTTTCATTTAATTTAACTGTTTTTTCTATATCTTAATATTATTAGTTGATCAATTCCATTCTCTTGATTTTTTTATCATTTTGAAGGTTCTAAATATATTTTTAACTTATTTTTTGTTGTTTTTTGTTTATGAAATGATTATTTATGTAAAATATCAATTAATTTAAAATTTGAAGCATTTTTCTACTACAGATATTGTTTTTTTATCATAATTCTTTGTAAAATATGTCTTCTTAATGTTCTTTTGGCGATACTGTTTGCTAGGGTCCTTTTTTAATAGATAAGTGTTTGTTCAACACTCTTTTCGAAGTTTGTTTATTTTGTTCATGTTCTTGGTGTGCTACTTGTTTCTTGGTTTTTATCATCTTTCACTTTATAGTTTAACATTATTTTCTTTTAACACTATTACGATCGAAGAGTCATGTTCGAAGCCTGTAGTTGTCCTTTATTGTTTTATATGATGTCTTTCAATCATAAAATATGTAACAGTTTTCTTCTCTTAAGCTTTTTACTTACTTTTAGCTTTTTTGGAAGGAAATATTTGAAATATCAAACCTTTGCTTGCGCTTCTATTATCCAAATTCCTTTAAATTAATAAGAATTTCATTTTTTTTCCATTTATGCATGAGTTTTTAAACTTTCTTTGCCTTATTTAGAGATTTATCTGTTTGCTCTTTAGGAGTTTTTTAATAGATAAATGTTTGTGTTCATTACTCTTTCCTAAGTAGTTTTAATCTGTTCTTGGCATTGCTTTAATATTTGACATCAAGAGTTTTGTTTTCCTCCAAATTCTTTCGTTTTTATGTAAAAGTTTCATGATAATTTCTTATAATTTTTTAATAAATTTACTTTTTTTAATGATAATCAAACAAACAACAAACCCGATTCGCATTCCAATTTTGCGACTTCAGCCTAGCGCAGTTCTACGCCAAACATTAAGAGTAAATTGTGCACTTAATGGACTGCAACCGAATGTAAAATCTGCAGCACCAATGTACCCGACCGGAATGGCCAGGTTCGTGCGCACACCATCCAAAACCGTAGTTAATGTTTATCTTAAACCGCAGCTGACAGCGAAAAAAACGCCGAAGCCAAGTTCATCGTCAGGGAGGATATATCTTTCACGCACAATCTACCGCATAAATCACCCGAACAAGTCAGCTAGCAGTAACATTTTGGCCGTAGTGCCGTTCAGTTTGCGAAGTCTCCGGACTGTGATGGGCCTGTTGCCACTCATCACCACATCACACGACCAGGCCAGAATGGAGATCATCACGAAATAACAAATTTATATGTTGACGTGTCTGTTACAGTGAGGCTGTAATGGTGGAATATAAAAATGCTACTAAAAAAGATAAAATCGTTGTAAATTATATTAGGAAAATGTTTTCCTTTCCATGCAGCCGTACGTTGGAAAATGTTGGAATAAATTCATTTAGCAGTTGAGTAAATCTCCCACCAGAATAATGAGTGGTCTGGCTCGTGTGCTCTGGGAAGCTAGGTGACGAATCACGTACGTGCAGGCCCCGACATTAGCATCGAGCTAACGCACCATTTCGATATGCACCACCGGAAAGCAATGATCCAATCTGTTTGTCTATAAATCAATCAAAATATTTGTTAGAAAAACATCTCCACAGGTTCGTGAGAATTGATGCGGGTGCCAAGAATCGAACCGTCGGCAACGGTAGCCGCCAGCGGTTGGACTGGGAACGCATCAGACAGGCTTGTTGTTTTTGTTAGCTCCGTCCAAATGCCGTTCGCCAAAGAAAAACAATACCGTACCGGAACGTTCCCGGCATCTCCGGATGGGCGATCCTGGCCGGTGATTGCATCTCGTCTACTGCTGCTGCTGCTGCTGTAGCCCGCCCGTGTAGCTGGGAATTAATAAATTGGTAATATTAATAATTGCGGCAGCCAATTTATGCACATACATTAGCATCTCGACATTCGGTCCTGTGGGCCGTGCCACCGTAAGACCGACCACTCGAAATCTCGCTTTTGGTCTATTCCCAGACGCTTCGAGTGATGTTGTAGGCTGGCCGGGAACCAAAACCCGAACGACCGTATAAGCTGCGTAATGTATGCACACGTTGAACGCGCGTTCCGGAAGGTTAGAGATCATTTACTCGACGATTAAGAGTGGCAAGAGCGGCACAGCCCTCGTGTGCGTGAAGTTGGAACATTTGGCATCGTGCCGCACTAAATTGGCGGCAATATTTATTCAGCCCGCCAGATTCAATTGACCTCAAAGCGGTACTGCTGCCGGAGTTGGCCGGATGGTGTGCCACTACGTGCTTAGCTCACGGCGAAAGGATTTCTGTGTGCGCGTAACAAAAAAAAATCCTCCGTACCGGGATGACAGCAAAATGTATCACATTATAATAGACCGGGAGGGTTTCGTGAGGATGGGCTGTGAGTGTATGCAAATTAATGGGTATGCGCTTGCGTCAGAAACATCTGCCCATCAGGGGTGCCAATTGGTACGAAACTATAAACTAGGCTAGCTATCCTGGGCGAACCAGGGACAAGCATCGTCCTAACCTCATCGTCCTGTGTAGAGTGTGGGATAGCCTTTTTTTAAACAGTCGGTAGGCACGTTCCCTTATTTATCTAGCACAGATGCTCAATTTTTCCAATCAATTGCGGCTGCATGAGTTTTGAATTAGCAGCTGTACCACAAAGGAGCAATAACGTATTTTTTCTCTGACAGTCATTTCATTTGTAATTAAATATATTTTTAATTTAAAAATATGAGATTGTTATCAACATTGTATGTAATGAGTTTATGTTTAGAGCACGTCAGTTGAATCGGGATGAAGGTGGATGGCAAAATCTCAGGAAACAGGATTGTCTATCTTCTCTTCAATCTGGTGTTAGAGAGCTTGGCCATCCGGCACTCAAAGGTAAATACTTCTGGGTTCCATCTTCTAGAAATCTATCCAAATTCTGTCATCCAGATGCTGACGACGTAGACATCATTGATTTGAGACATGGACGCTGGTCATAACTGACGAATCCCTCTTAGTCCCGAAAGAAATGAAGATGATCAGTAGAATGGCCCCGTATGTGTGGAAGGACCCACTGGAGGAGTCGCTACAATGACGAGGTCTATAAGTTTTTAAGTAACCTTACCATTGTGCAGCAAATTAGACTCGTCAGGCTCCGGGGTGCTGGTCATGTCTTGAGAATGGCACCGGATGACCAACATGGACATTATAGATTATGCTCGCTTCACTCTAAACCTAGATAAGCAAACTACCTCCTCGCTCGTAAAGACGGACCGTTCCAACATCAGGACCTCTGGAGTCAGTCTAGTTTCTGACTCGTTCAGATAATTCTTACGATGAAGGTGATCTCATGTAGTTTGTTTACACAAAATCACCTAAAATCTTCTTACCATCCTGAACCTTCAAGGCTCTTAAAATCATTTCTGAGACTAATGATGCTTAACACATGGGTTATAATACTTTATCATAATATACTGTTTGATTGTCATAATATATTATTACCAATTCGAGTGACAGATGCCAAAGTTTCTAACGATACCCTGTGATCCTTATAAATTATTCAGAGATCTAGATTTTCCAGAGTATTGAAGTATTGACCAGAGATAAGTCGTGGTCTTCAAAGTAATCTCAGAATATTTGAATCTATTCTGAAATTGTTCTGAGTTTCTTAAATAACCTAAAGAGTATATGGTATACTTCAAGGCACTAATAGTTTGAGCTTTCTACGATAATTCTGAGCAAAATCTAAGCTATCCAGAGCATTGGAATAAACTCAAGATGTCAGTAGCATGGACGCAGACTTAATCCATTGTCCACTCTCTAGTCGATTTGATACAGCTAAGATTTGTAGCACTCCGTAGTAACTCGGAGCAAAACTTCGTAAATCCCCTTCTAGACTTTCCACCACTATTCTATTTGCTCAGGACCTGCCTAGTCATAAATTTCGGCCACTTTTGTTGATAAACTGCACTCCCCAGCTCTCGTTAAATATTATAAATGAATCACTAATAAACCCATGCCATGGGTCTCATCTAACCAACTCGGAACCCAAATTCCACGCATGAGTGAGGCCCCAAACATTTCCTTGGGGTTTTTTGTTTGTCTCACCCCATTCAACTTCATTTCAATATGAGTCTTTATCAATTAATCACACCCCGTCATGGGCACCATAAATGAGTTCCCGCGGACCTCTTTCTTACTCACGCTGGAAGAAGTCACTCCAATTAGCAAAGGCTTCGTCCCAACAAAAAAAACAGAAACGAACTAAAATCACGACACATTTCAGCAGGCGGCTGGCTACTCTTCCCATATTCGTACCACCCCGCCCATCCGACCGCCCCGGGAGACCTGCTTTGATGTTCACGAACAATTTCCTGAATTTTATTGCATTCAATTAATTTCTGTCATTACGGCCCCGGCATTAGCTAAATGGGGTCTCTCTCTCTCTCGCGTTCTGTAGACTCCCGAGAAGAGGTTTTGGGGGCGCTCTAATGCGCTGGCTCCAACGAAGATGTCCTCCGTCTCTCTATCGTAAGCGGCGACATCTTTTCGGAGTTCACCAAGTCTCGGACTCCGACTGACCGACCGGAGCAGCATTTTAACACAATACACTCCGCAACCGGCGGCTTGTAAAACGAGTGATTGGAACGAAAGTCCAGATCGCACCGTTTGTCATTACCACCGGCGATGGTCAGTGCCGCAGATCGTGAATCATCCCAACAGCGTTCCGATCGCGACAAAGAATCATCCCTCCCGGAATGCTCGATCACGATCACGTGGGGTGCTCTAAAAAAGCGATTAATAAAAATTAATTTCGGTGCGCGCCGGTGTGTGTGTGTTGCAACCTCACCCGTTGGCCGTTGGCGATGGGATTTCGAGTTTTATTTTATAATTTTAATGCCAAGCTAAAAGGCTACAAACGCGCAGACGGCCATAAAATTGAATATGCGAGCTGAATCCGTTCGTTATTATTAATATTGTTTTACGGATCATGCCGCATTTTACGGGAGCGTCTGGCCACGGCCAGCCACGACGAGTCATTCTCGCTCGTTATCGGGTGGATAAAAATGTTGGGAAATTATCGCAATACTAAGTTATTCGCTCGTGGAGTAGTTTAATCCTCTTCCGGATGTGCTTCGAATTTCTTCCAAAATTTGCTATAATGTTGCTATAAAATTCGCATCACTTAAATTTAAACATTTTAAAATGATTCATTTTACGCAAGATAAGACACTGGAACAACTCCACGGCTCTAGGTGAATTTATTGCGCACAATTATTTTATTACATCTCGCACAAACCCATTATCGACAAGACTGTAGCTCGGCACCACTCCAGGCAGGACAGGGAAACAAATCGAATCGGAACGGAATTCTTTCTCCCAGCAGATCGTCGTGTCGTCGTCGAAGGTAAGGAATCGTGCAGAAAAGGCGGACGGTTTGCGCTGCACGACTTTTCGAACCCCATTTGACGGATTCGTAACGACAGTTTTATATCCGATAAAAATAACAAAATCGAACCCACTTCCCTGCGCGAGGTTTGGCCCCCCGAAATGCAATGATTAATTTTCTGCGGCCTGCACAATCAAAACAGCCTGCAGCCTAACTGCACGGTGGGTGCACCGATACACCGATGCACCGATGGGTACCACTCTTTATGTGTCAGTGCAGTGCTCGCGATTTTATTGCAAAGTTCTCTCCCCCCGCTCGCTTTTGTTTTCAGAAACAATTTACGGCGAAATGCCTTGCGGAAGAGTAATTCCAATCAATTTTATTTCCGTGGTCCGACCGGTTGAGGCCGGGGCGTGGCCAGGCTGACTGTGGTGACTTTGATTGGAAAGCATGAAAATCGCCCAGCATAACTCAACCGCTGCTCCAAAACAACTGGGCTGCATTCGGTTGAAATTTAATCTTTTTCGCCCGAAGTAACGGAGTCGCTGCCTTTTTTTGTAAAAACCCGAACGCTTGATTGATTTTTCTTCTGCCGATTGAATTATTGATGAAGCAAACACGATGCTGGGGAAGGATTTTTTTTTTATTTGTTGCGTGAAATTAAAGCAGAAGTTATAAAACGTAAGGACGTGCTGTTGGAAGAGCAATACATAGAAGCATTTAATGTGTTTCAATTTTGGGAAATTTTCTTCATTACCTTAAGCTATCAAACTTCTATTTACTAATGGAACCTAATGCCAGTATATTTAGCTATAAACGAGTCAGTTAAGAGTACAACGAGCCAAATTACTAGTACTATGGTGACAATTGTTTGATAGAAATAGGAACTTTCTCGTTTAGAGAAGAAACACATGAGGATGTATGATTGTGTCAACTACTATGTTTTGCTATAAATATGATCTGATGCATGTTACGCCGATGCTATAGAGTCTCAAGGCCTTCAAGTAGCGTAGATCTGTGGATTCATCCGATTGTGGATAGCATATCGTGTAACTTTTCTTTGGAAAACCTCAAATCCGTTTATCCATTTGTATGAGGACATCACACAGACGAGCAGTACTCAAGACGCTATCTGACTTGCGAATAATACAAAACCTTCATACACCGGGGAGTCGTCAAAGTCATGAGACTATTTGAATATTAATCCTAGAGTTCTGTTTGTGCGGTTTATAACGTTATCGTAATGAAGTCCTTACGCAAATTGTTGATCAGTAAATCACCAGGATTACGCATTTGTAACGCATTTTTGAGACGTATACATCAAGTCGTCTGGACTGTCTCCTCGAACACAGGATATTCAGCTGCATGTTAAACTAAGTCGTAGAAACCCAGAAATTGGAGGCCAAGACCTCTCGAGAAAATAGAAATTATTGGGCAGATGTGAGTATACGTAGTTTATCTACATGATTAACAGCAATCGTCCTAAGTTGCTGCTCTGCGGAACTCCTGAGGCGCATACAAAACAGTGAAAGGTGCGATTCCGAAATTTTACGTCATAGATTTGGTTACGGAGGTATTAGTTTATTCAATCGAGGATTGTCTCCGAGGAGCCCAGCCTTTCAAGTTCTAGCAATAATATATATGGAAGGCGGGTCACAGAAATCTATTCCAAGAAATTATTTTTATTGCATCAAACAGCATATCGAAGAACTATATATAAATTATTTCATAAACGCCTAACTTTATGGTAACATATGCGAATAAATCCACTACACTTAAGTGAAGTTCAATTAGCGCTAGCAACGATTGAATCCCACTACAGGACCCAGCATCATCCTGTTTATACTTGGCTTATCTACGATCCACGGTACCGAATGTCCTTGCTGGTGGCAATCAACCCGAATCATGTCGCCTTATGTTCCGCTTTTCCGCCATTCATTCCCACCAAATGACCACCGCAACGGCTCTTATCTCAAAGTTACTGATTATTTATCAACTCACCAAAACGCCCTGCCAGCCTCCTCCATACATTAAGCGACCGGACGGTCCTGCGAACGAATCTGCTGGTGTAGCACGGTGATGCTACTCATCCTCAGCCTTGCCAAATAGATGGCCATTATTCGATAAGACCGGAAGGCCAGGAATGAGAATTGAGTGGATTTGAATAAAATGGGTCGCCAGCGTTGCCTGTGGGATAGCTTGATGATCCCTCAAGGATCGGTATCCCGCTTTCGGCCATAAATTATACGCCCTATCTGCACGTACCTTCGGCGGCAGTTGGCGTTGGTCGAAAAATCCGGCAAACAACTGTTGACGGTCATTTAAAAGATTATCACTAATCTCAAGTGCCCTCCGTAGCCGTGACCAGTTTTTGCGCCCTCTGCCTGCCTGAGGGACTGTTCCGTACCGTTGGGGTGGTTCCGTGTGCGACCTTTAGCATCTCGGAATTTGCTGCCAAAGGGACAAACAAAAATTAGTCAAGCAGATTTATGCCATCGCAGAGAGATTTGTTCCGTGAGAGAGCGAGAGCGTTCCGGTGCTGTAATTGATGACCGTAAACAACAAATCCTGGCAAACTCCACGTGTTTTCGTTGAGGAACACTGAGGGGAAATTGAAGTTGATAAGGAAGCGGATTAGTTGCGCTAAAAACCCATGTTGCAAATGTGTCCCCTTTTGGCTGTTGCAGTTCATAAAACGTTAATGTTGATCGCCGTGAACCACTCCAACTCAACAAACAAAGTGAAAATGATGTTAAAATGGAATGAAATCATTGTTTTTAAAAGTGGCACCACAGTTTCCACACCCAACCATACGGCCAAACGGGAACGTGAGCACATTTCATTGTGGCACGTTGGACCAAAACGATGGCTTCATTTCTTTCCGGCGTGTGTGTTGTTGCGAAAGAAGCCGCAGAGTTTTTCCAGCCCTTCCTAGCTGGCTGCACGTTCCTTCATTCCCGAATGAGTCAATTAGTGTAAATGGTCAGATCAATAAAAAGTAACTACATTCGTCGCACACACACACACACACATGAACGCTCGTTCGAGCTAGTGTACCATTTTCGCAATATCAAGAACTCATGAAAATGATATTTCTCGTTAAGCGCAGCAAATGGCAGCTAAGCAGCAAACTTAAACCGAGCCGGGGAAAAACTTTTTCCGCTTTCCCGAGCTAGTAGGTGGGGGATAAAAATGGCGAGAAAAATCATAACACGTTCGGACGCCTTTTTCCCGCTAAGAAAGCGCCCGTGCCAGCGAGAGAACGATCCCAGAAGTGATCCTTTTTAATGTGTCTGGCAGGTTTTTAAGTGCCTTCGCAGGTGACGTGCTGGCGAACGTGCAGCAACTACACTGTGCTGGTACGGGAGAAAAAAACGGAAACTAATTTTACACCACTCGTTCGGCGTATTCAATGCATTGGAAAATAGGATATGCTACACGTACAGCTGAAGGACAAATCGTTCCATCTTCGCCCAACGGTCAACGACGGACCACACACACACACTTGGCAGGACAGTATGGGAAGCAGCAGTACGAGAAATAGCGAATATTAAAAAAAGTATATCCTTTATTGATTTGCTCATTCCCAAAACGCACACACACACATACACCGGTCCGCTAATGTAGCTTGGCTAATTCAATTATGCAAATCCTTGCAAGGATGTACAGTAGCCGACCAATTCTCGAGCCAATCCAAGCGTCCGTATACGACGCCGTACACGTTCGCTCTTTCCCAGCAGCAGCAATTTTCAGCGTCCGTGTGCGCGGCCCCATGGGATAGTAATTTTTCATTTTCCACGCGTTTTCCAACAGTCGGTAGGAAGTGGGCGAATGGTTCTTTTTTCGTTTCTCCTTTGATGGTGCCATGACTATTTTATTGCAAAAGTTTTATTGCTTCTTATGAATCGTTCGGCGCTGGTCCTCGCTAGCAGTAAGTGAATTCGTTTTCCCGTTGAAGTTGGGGCATGGCTTTCGGGCAGCGCAGTGCCGATTGGTCTGTAATTTACGGTAAGATTGTATTGATTTGTAAATCGAGCAGATATTATGGTGTGATGCATATTTTAAGCTTTGTGGGGTGCGTCCTATAAAAGAAAACAGATGTGTTGAGGAAGATTTTCTTTGCTGTAAGTTATTGCAAATAATAATGGGATCTATTATAAATTAAGCTTGCAAATCTGAATTTTTTCATAAAGAATTCAACTAGGCATTTTAAACTGCAGTTACTAGCTGCCAAACACTTTAAATTCATCAGTGAACTCTTGTTTAAAGCTATTTAAAAACTTTTTGCTATAAAACTGGTTCGATTAACGATTTTGTGGACTGGAAGTCCGCAATAATATACTGTTTGATTAATAAAAGTATACTAATTGCTGCTAAGGCTCTTCGGAGTGAGTTTTAATTCTTCGAATCTTTGAACGATACAATTGCTTTATGGTGATTTTGGGACAATATTGACCAGAGTCGATATCCTTCCAACAGGTAATTAGCTCTAAACGCACCGATTTTTAGTAAAGGATCTGAAAGGAATATCTAAGTTATCCTGGTACTTCATCGACTTATGAATAGATGCTTAGACCTTTTATCTCAAGACACAAACAGATAGTGTCGTTTAACACAATGTAAATTTTCTGGAACCAGGTCCTATTTCATGGTACTTACGAAACATTCTTTAGCTTGCATCTGATGATGACCGTCAAGTGATCCAAAAATCAATCAGACATTGTTAAAAATATTTGCTTGATGCTCAAGACAGGACTAAACCATCAAGAACCATTAGAACTATTACTACTCGATAGGGTTTTGGTGTTGTTTATGACCTTGGCATAAGGATAGAATAGGTTTTAACATATTTATTAACAACATTCTATCCTTATTTCAGGAACTTTGGTACGTCTATAACCACTTAAAACATTAGTCCATTCCGCAAATATCAACTACGAACTACCATATTCCTCTCCATCGCAATCAATTGCGCTGCAGATGGGAATGTCTTTTGATTGACTTGAAAATCCCATACGCCGAGGTTCGCCGCTGTGAACTAGCTAATCCATCCTTCTTCCTGATGGACTAATAACTTTCAACTGAGTGTGTGTGTGTGTGTGTGTGAGCGCGCGCCTGGATGTAATTGACAAGGAAAAGCTCTTTTCACTTTGCTCCTATTAGCCAGATCCTTTTAGGATGGTATTTGATAAAAATCATCATCCTCTCAAACATATCGTCAACCGGCTATGGAACGTTCGTGTGGGGGAAGAATATCTGTCCGATCGCACATTACGAAATGGAACCGTCCCAACATCTGTCCCGACGCAAAAATCCGGAAACTTATTTAAAATGAGCCTGAGAAAGTGGTGACCCATTTCTTGCCAAACGATCTTCCAATTAAATGAATTAATTTAATCCTTTTCAATCCGTCCGCTCCGTTTGCGAGTCCTTTCGCTTCGGTCCGGTGGAATGGCTGGATGCTGCCCGTAAACAAACGATAAGGTTTTCTCCGTAAGCTTATCGGTACTGTCGCATGTCCAGCATGGCGCAGTCTTGTGAATGTGAATGGGTGGTAAGACCGCTGACGAAGGAAAGGCTTGCACCGTACCGAGACTTTGTTCCATTCCGTGGCTTATCGTCAATAATTGAGCTAGGATATTGAGAGCAATGAGCAAACGTAGTGACAGCACTTCCTTGAGCGCTTACAAGACGTTATGAAGCATCGGTGGCTAAGCAAATAAGATGCGCCCGCGCGTTCTGTTGCGAGAAATATCCGGGAAAACTATTCCGTACTTAAAAAGCGAACCAGGAGGAGTGTGAACAGGGCTGTGTTGGGCACGGGAAACAAGTATCACGAAACATGGTATCGGATTTGTGGTGGTTAGTTTTCCAAGTGTACCGTTTACTTTCCCCGGCCATTGAGAAGATAATTTTACTGTAGCTACACGATATCCTTTCGTATCCGGGCGAGCCGTTGTAGAAAATAGAGGAAAAGTCCATCCCCGTCGATATGGATACGCTCTTACGCTTCGGTGAAGTTTTTGCGTGTTTGCGTGTGGGTAGTGAAGGTGGTGGCCTAGTTTGCAGACCGAGTCCTCAACAGTTCAGTAAAACCCGGGTCTGCTGCTGCTGCTGCTGCTTCACCGCCGATGAGCGGGTTTGATGGAAATTTAATATCACTTTCAGTTTAATGAAATTGTGTTAATGGGTTTCTCTGTTCGTAACGATCGGAGGAGACGTCTCTATAACTATAACTTAAATTTCTTCCCCAAGTGCCGACACACACATACACCCAGATAGTGATACTTTGCGAGTGAAACTTTCCTGGTACTGTGACAAAGTTTTCTCCGAGACACTGGTTTTGAAGAAAGCGTTGATTATGATAGCCCTGGAGAAAGATATTTGCACTTGAAAGCGACCAGACCGATGTCCCGTTTTCCAATGCTCCCAGTGTCCTGGAGACAGGGATACCCACACAGAGCAGCATCCTTGGCGTTTGTGCACGTTCGCCTAAACGACAACCATCAAACGGCTTCGTTCATTTGTGGAGTCGAGCGATTCCGTTACCGACGGGTTGTTGGGTACGGATTGTAAGCGCTGTAACCGTAAACAAGATTAAACTGACAGGACACAAGAGGACTGATTTGAGGATGATTATGAGTGGTCTTAATTGCGTTATCACAATTATAGACGCTCCAATGGTGGGCGAAGTTGGGATGAGGAAACGGAACGATGGTGACAGTAAATTGTTTTAAACGCATCGACACTTGAGCGTAGGAAGTGTGCTACAAAGTGTGCACGCTATTGATAATAAATTTGGATTTTGAAACGGGCTGGATATTATGTTGCCTCACACAGCTTAGCAGGGGTTTATAGCAAGTTAATATGAGCCCGAGTTCCAAGTGAAGCAGACTTTTTCTTATTTGCCATTGTGCTGTCCATAGCTTGCAAGAGGAAAACCGTTTGAAATTCCTTAACCGTTCCTGGCGGGCATGTCAAGATGTCGGGGAACACGCAGCGAATGTATGCAACTGCTGGCATACAAAATGAT